>JAOEGT010010922.1:35000-41736 GCA_025447795.1 Speoplatyrhinus poulsoni
AGAGAGAGATAAGGAAGGATATACAATGAGAGATTAGAGGGATGCCATGCTAATGAGTAGAAAGTACTGCGAAAGAGAGACATATGATAATAGGCAATAGACATACGTAGTATGGTAATTATGAGCATTATTATCAGAGCATTTATTTATGGCGATGCGTGCTTTGGAGGATAAGCAGATAGGCCTACTAAAAACAATGGAGCTGTATTTACAGTATGCAAATCGTATTCTTTATTCTGTAGTGCTGTGATTAAGGGGACTAGACCCCATGGCACAACGAGAATACAGAATGTAGCGTAGCAAAGACGTTTGTTCCAGGATCCAGGAAACAGCCACACACAGTGTAAACATCAACAACAACTGACACGGCTCAGAGAAAACACAAGGGTGTGAAAGCAGAGAGACTAACCAGGAGAGACAGGACGTTGGACGGGGTCGACAGGGGGCAGGTGAAAATCAGACAACAAGCTAAAGGTGGAACCAATATTACAAACAATGACAGAAAGCAAAGGGAAAGTCAGAAAGCACGGACTCCAACATAAATATGGAACGCAGGGAAAAAGGCAGACTGGACCATGAATAACGTGAAATAAACAAAATATGTTATAGTTTCTGTCTCTCCTGTTTTAGGTGTTTTAACACAAAACACTGGTAATTTCTTATGGGAAAACTATACTGATCTCCCTAACTGAAAAAGTTATATTTGGTATGTTGCGTGTTTTTAATCTCACGTGTCCTTGATATAAATGCATCTTTTAAATGTATTTCTAGGTCATGTCTGGTCTGGAATGCTTAAAACTTCTTTATTAGTATCATTACAATCCAAATAAATGTAATTTCTTTGGAATTCTCATACATGACACATGACACTATGTTGTGTGCCACCAGCTGAAGAAAAGACATTCATATCCTTAACTTTTTATCATCAAGGACTTTAATGCTGATGACAGAAGCCACAGTCAATTCTGGACTTCTTACTTTGAAGGGAAATTAATCAATTCAATTCAAATCAATATTCATTTAGGCTAACTCTAGAGTCAAAATAAGCAAAGATAATTTGCTTCAATATTAGCTGTAAACAATACCACCTGCTTAATCATAAACACCCAGCAGTATTCCGGCCAAATGTATGTCCTGTTCTCCACCCTTCCTCCACGGCTCCAGAATCTCATCTCAACGTGAAGTGAGTAGGCGTTGCCTTGATGCCTGATTCTCCCCGGTGACCCATGTCCAAATTAGACTGTGTCATTCTAGCAATTACCAAGTGACAGCCGAACCCACGCCCAGAATGACTGAATGCCTGGCTAATCAGCTAATGAGACAACAATCACCAAATAGCAATAGATGTGTGTGTGTGTGTGTGTGTGTGTGTGTGTGTGTGTGTGTGTGTGTGTGTGTGTGTGTGTGTGTGTGTGAATAATAGGCAGGGCAGCCCTCAGTCTGGAATAGCAGGAAATATGCATAATGGAGCCTGAGAGTGACTGTCCTGTTAAGTGTTGACAGTTTATGAGAATGAAATGGGCAACAAACAAAGTTATGATAAATATGGCTATTTACTTTCATTGATACAGTACAGCCATGTAACTATGAGTACAGCCTATGGATGGATGGTTGGACAGGCAACATTATTGAAAGGAATCTACACACTAGACAATGAAACAGATACTGTATAATAGCTGAAACAAACACATCTCTGATATGTTGTGGGTTGATGGGTGATAGTGTAAAATGGTAGACTGCAATACTGATGTTCCAATGGCATTGTAGGGTCTGTTATTATGTCGTGAAGGTTTGTTTTACAGTAACTTATCATGCTTGTCTGTGACTTATACTGTACATTGCTTTATGAAAGTAGTTAGTATAGAGTATAATGTCCACACACACGCAGACACACAAACACTATTTTGATGTGTATATGAAATGTATATATAAAAATGTGTAGATGACACTCAGACCTAGAATGTTATACTTTTCCTTTTCAGCTAAACTAATCTAGATTCTTACAACAGTCTATATAATCTAGAGTTATTAATGTTCTGATATTCTATAACAGTATTGCTATTAGTATTTTTTTATCAATATATTTTGTATATTTTCTGAAACAAGCATTACATCATGTGATGTGTTTGCTTAGCAGTATTTGACATTAACAAGGCCTTCTTAACTCTCACAAAATGATTAACTCATGTTTAAGTACATGAAGAATACATGATAAATGACAAAAAGTTTCTTTATCATTTTAATGTACTGTGGTAACTACCACTATACAGCAAACAACAGTCTGCAGAGAACATATATACTGTATTTTGATCAGCAAGGCTTACTTAATAGATTTTGTATGAAAGCAATAAGAAATGATTGATACAAAAGTTGTAAATTATTCATACCACACTGGCCAGTCCATTGTAAAATGTATTTGATGATCATATCAGATAAAGTTCTGTGCTCAGTGGCAGTTACCCAGTCTTGGAATAGATACTGTTTCTAAATGCACAAACCTAAACAACCCAGTTCTAACAGCTGCTCCATATCACTCTGGCAGCATTGATTACCCATGCTATTTTGAATTCAAAGCCCACTGGGGCTTTCTACTGTAATGTCTTACATCAATAGAGCTCTGTTGCTTTGTTTTTTTTTTTTTGTTGGTATGACCAGTCCACAAATACCGCTAGACACTTAAGAGTTTATATGTGGCACATTCAAACACACTGCTGCATTCAAAATCATTTTGAACGACAAATGAAATGAGATGAAAGGGTATTAGCCAGATATTGCTTCCCTGATGTTTCCATTCTTCCAGTCAAAGATTCAGGGCTCAGAAATAACACCAAAAATGTTGTGTATTTCTATAATCAATCAAGCCAATCTAAATGAAATCTAAAAAGCACTATTATGAAGAAAGACGGTTTAACTTCCGGAACACTCTGTTTTTATGTGATTATTGAATGAATCAGTGCTGTGAATAATCACACACATTTTTCTAAGCCACTATGCATCTTGTCAAAAGAACGTTATTGCAGTGTGTACTGAATTAAGCTGCTTGAATCTTTCAAACATGTTCACAATAGCACCTGTGGTACCTCTATACGCCCTGCACTCACACTTTATTAACATCTCTCTCTTTTTGAGTTGCCTCAAGGTTTTACCTTCACACACGCTTATATGGAATACACCGTAGTAGTCGTGTATATGCATACAGCAGATGCACTCCACTTGAAAGTAGATATTTCTATATCGTATAGCCTATCAGGAATTTGACGATTTAAGGCAAAACACTATTAACAAAATACGCCAAATATTGGAGGTTTTCGTGACAGCACAGGTACTTGTCTTTGTCTTGGAATGTGTGCCTGTATGGTCAGGTGGGGCAGTGCCCCACTAAAGATTCCTCCACAAGCCGTAAAACACAGACTAAGCTGTTAAAACACAGTGTGTTTCACCTTTCAGTAGCACATATATGCCAGTGGCTCTCTTGTTTGAATCCATTCACACCTTCCCAACCTGGTTCTACCTAACACTATCGCCTATCTATTACCTGCAATCAGTCCCACCTGCTCCCAGTTACTAATCACCTGCTGGCTACTGTGACCCTGCTCCTGCCTGACTGTCAGATTGTCTCAGTTTCCCGCCTGCACACTTCTCACCACATTCTGGTCCAGTTTGTATACCCTGTTGTTACTGACTACCTGCATGTATATTGTGATTTACCTGGTAAAGACATTGAACTGCCTTTTTGGATTTTGAGCTTGGTTGGTCTGCACGTGGGTCCTTTCTGCATAGCATGCCATTAAGGACCAATAGCCCATAATAATAGGTTGCACTGGAACTATGCCTGTCAGATGTCAAACATGGCGAGCAGTGTTTAACAATATGCATGCAATGTAAAATTTATTTTAGAAAACTTGCTTTTTGGATATTCAGGAAAAGAGCTAACAACAGCTTAGAACATTTGAAAATAGATAGATTAGGCTACCCACTACCATGTATATTGATTATTTTTTTATTTTACATAACTACAGCACCTTGGAATCTAGGCCAAGTTTGCAATGGAATGAACTAAAATAATATTGCTTACAAGAAAGATTACAAAATAATATACAGAATATGACAGAATCTGACAGCCAAGTCAATTTCCTCACTAATATCAAACACTGATAGATATACAGTATCTCAAGCCATTATGCATGGAGAAATATTGATTGATGGCCTACAGTACAAACAACTTGTGCTACATATCCAAGTTATTCCATTTTAGGTAATGTTAATATACAGGACCAAAATACAAAAACATTAGGTGCTGTGAAAATTATATGTCTTTGTTGCTTACAGTAGCTTGTTTAATATTTAAAGTCACATGTACTATAAATCACCAATGTCTCAATGTTGATGAAGAAAACTAAAAAATACTGTAACTGCTTAATGTTCCCGCTCACTAAGTAACCATAGGGAGTTTGGCTGAGATCACCCTCACTGTGAGCCAAGACACTTGCCCATTGTCAAGCTGTGAGTGAGGTGGACGCTTGTGTAGCAGTCTGCATAGTAACAGAACCTTAGGTCCAGTTGTTTGTACATAAGTCATACCTAGAATTACTGCAATGTAACAGCAAATAACTGTAGTTTGATAGACTACAGGTTAACATAATGTTAGGTCAGCACAGTAGTTTTACAGTAGTACTAGTAAGCTGACCTATAGCCATAGATAACGTATTATATAAATATATATAATCATGAATCCGTTATCATTAAATGTAATAAAACAGGTTATCCTAAAGGTTTTGTCCTTTATTCTGTCTATACATGTATATATGTCTGTGCAAGATGCAATTCCTCACATATTTCAAAACAAAACTTTAGCCAGCCGGCCCGACTCATAAACAAACTAATCGACTCCTTAGGGCCCCGTGGCCACCAGGGAAGGTTTCTTTTTTTTTTTTTTACTTTATCAATGACCGCTATTTATAAGTCGGACGATGTATAGATGGCTGGTTTATGTCAGTGGCTAGTGGTCTAGTGGTCTGGGTGTTGGACTTCCAGCCAGAAGGTCATAGGGTCAAACCCTGGTGTTGACCTACCTGTAAGTATCCTTGAGCAAGATGCCTAACCCATAACTACTCCCGGTGGTTGGTCACACCTTGCATGGCAGCAATCACCATCAGTACATGAATGTGTGTGTGACTGGGTAAATGTCAGGCAAAATACTGTAAAGTGCTTTGGATAAAAGCTATATATATATATACACACATTTACATTATGTTCAGTAGGCTATAACACCTTGTGCTGTTTGAAATGTATCTTTAGTGCAAATTGACACCAGTTTACTGTTGTGAGTTTGTTACCATACCCATAAGGTGACCTTGGTATTATAAGCAACACATCTAGCTATAAATAATTATATTACAGACAATAGTCATGGAAATTCTGGAATATCATGTATTTTTTATAAAGTATATAATCCAGGTATGGAAAATCAAGGACTCTATCAAGTGCTTGAGGTTACTTCCCCAAACAAAAGGAAATGAAAAGTCAGGTAATTTTACATTTGCTTTAGAGTGGGAACCCTGACATTAATAATGAGTGTGTGTGGTTCACAGTTGGTGTGCAAATGATCGCATCGACAATAGTGTATATTTTTGGCGGTGCAGAAGTGTGTGGGGGTTAAGGACCCCCAAATTTCTGTTTAGGGTTCCTTTAAGGCTTGGGCCAGCTCTGCTTTAGCATAAACTAAATTGTAAACTATTAGGACCCTGAACACGTTGAAATCCACCGTCTCTATGTAAATATGTACATAATCAAACAGGACACATCGATCAGTATATTTAATGCGCCTGCCCATGCATCACCCCAGGGAACTCATATCAGCATACGAGGCCAGATGTTGGTGGATGTAGCCTAAAGAGGCCAGGGAGCTTGGGAGTTCACTAATGTGCGCAAAAATGGTCTCTCACACGCGCTCTGTCACCTGTCAAACGTGATAAGCCAGGTTGGATCAGCCGCAGCGTTTCCCATGTGGACAGTAGCCGTATACGCAAACACTAGCACAAACAATTAATATACTTGCTGAGACCAACTGCCTTTTAGATGTACCGTCGTTTCCCCAGAACATTATTTGTCTTGTTCAACAATTGCAACCTCGGTTAGTGCAATAACCCAGGAAACGCAACTATAAACAATGATGCGTGGTTCAATCCTTCTAATAGCACATGTAACAGTCCGTAATTTTTTTTAAATATATATGTTTTTCGATATTTGACAGATACAGTATAAGTCATACAATCGAACACATATGTGTTCGGCCATAACGGAACCGTATTGGCGACCCACCTTGACCGTGAAACGTCGTCCACAGGCATGTCCCAATGAATAAGGATGAAATAAACTTCCGATACTCCATCATGCCGAAATAGGCGCTGAGATGCCAAACTTTCTGCAGTGCGCAGCGTAAAACTATCCTCCGTAGTCTTTGGCTGGACCACTGGCTCACCGTCACTCACAAGCTCTCTCAGTAGCGCCCAAATCCCTCTCAATAACTCTCCCCTATGGCCAGGGACATCTCAGCGCGTGTTCTTGACTCGAATGTCACTGTCAAGTCAAATATAATATATTATGAGAAATAGCCTACTCCAGGTGGGGAATTGGTCCTTACCCCAAGTGAAGGAGTTTACCTCGGGGTCTTGTTCGCGAGTGAGGGGACTATGGAGCGAGAGATTGGCCGGAGAATCGGAGCAGCGGGAGCGGT
>JAOEGT010010923.1:0-10956 GCA_025447795.1 Speoplatyrhinus poulsoni
ATGTGGGTGACACAGATTCTGAGGGAGCACCCTATGGCATCGACTGGATTTCTATATTATCAATAATGTAGTTATCCTATTAATCGAAAAAATAATTGATTAATCGAAAAAATAATCAATAGATTAATCTACCAAAAAAATAATCGTTTGGTACAGCACTAGATTAAACTATCCATAATTCTTGTTAGTTTGTGGTTATTATTAGTTACAGCTCAGTTAAATAACTGGAACATGCTGTGGGGTTTGTCCGGTGCTCATATGCTCAGTGTGTATTAAATGTGACCCATGGCAGAGATTTGAGCTCTGGAAAATACTCGCTCCATTGGTACAGATGTAACCACACGCAAACTGTTTTTAACCATTAAGTGATGGTAGGCTACTAATTGGTAAAAATCCTAGTCTGTGAACAGTTAAAGTTTTATTGAATAGTAGGGCTGGGCGATATACCAATGTAAAAAAGTACATCACATAGTAGGCATGCTTTAGTAAGAATAATTGTTTTCATTGATGTAAAAATGCTGTATTGTTCATGTTTACTGCAGTTATTCAGCTGTTCTGCCCCAAGCCTAGGTAAGAAAAGTTGTAGACTACCTCGTCATGTTATAGCCATGTCTTTCTTTGAATAAAGACCTAGAACTTTAAGCTCTCAATATTGTGTAAATTTTCCCCCACTGTATAGAAAATGATATAGATATTTTTGAAAGTCTTGTATCGAAGTTAGAAATTTTAATATCGTGACAACGCTGCTAGGCCATTGAGAGCGGAGCGACGAGAATCAATAAATTTCCTAGCAAACTCATATGCAGCTCTGCTTGGAGCTGTAGCCAATGAGAGAGTAGAAAATATGGCATACACTATCGCGTGTTGAACTCTGGTGCAAGCTAATCAAATTAATGTTAAGTAAACCGTTTGTGCAGAAATGTTCACGTTTTTGTTTTGGATTTAACCCTGTGCAACTAGATAAGTAGAAATTATTGGAGAAACTGCTTGGACTACCTGCCCTACCCACTCCCTCCCCAAACGTCCATGGCCTTTGCTTATTTTTTAAATTGTATTTCAATGCAGTGCTCGGAGGAGCTTAGGAGCTGAACTAAGTAAAGTTTTTAGTGCCGGTAGTGAGATTCGAACCACAAACCTTTTGATAGGTATATGCACAACCCACTATGCATACCTGACACTTCAAAATCAAACTGAAAAGGAGGTATTTCAGTTCTTGTGAGATGAAAACTAGCTGCAGCTAGCCCATATGTTTGTAAAAAAAATTGATATTAGAGTTTTTATAATATTTATTTTCATTATTTAAGTTATCAAATTTCTATGATATATAATTTTTTAAGTGAGTACAGCATGGGGTTTAAACCTGCAGTATCTGGAACTTGGTGTCAGACACTTTATCCTTTACGCCACCTGAGCAGTGGGTTTTGGGGACTGAATTTTAGAATATGAAGGGTGAGGTGCTAGCTTAGCTTAATCATTAGCCTGCTATTGTTATCTTATGGTTTTTCAAAATCATGTTGAAATGTGTAAATATATCTAAATGTATGACTTGTATGTTTGTGAAAAGTAATAGCAACATACATCAAATGAATCAGCACGTTTTGAGTTAAGTGAGGTTTATACGTTTTAGTATGGAGGTGTAGTTAGGTGAGCAGAAGTTTAATAATAATAAAAAGAAAGGATCAACAATTAATGTCGCTAATATTGAGTGTGCCAGCTACTGTGATGGTATTTTGGTCACAGAAGAGAGCTGAAAAACATACACTGACTGCGTTACAGAGCTCTTTTTGTGTAGTATTTTAGTATTTGGTAGGGAGCAATCAGTTAAAACAGAGGCAGGTGCATGTACTGTAGATTCTTGAGATCTGAAATTTTAATAGACTGAAATATTTGCCCATTAAAATAAATAGGGTTTTTCCACTGTATTTTGAGGATATGGACCATATCGACTTAAATAAAATTTAGGAAATATATAAAAGCTCTAGAAAATTAGTATCACTTTAGATTACGCATAGTATAGAATATGTTTTTAATATGTCAAATATTCATTTTAACATAACAATTACTAACTATAACTTAAAGGTACCGTAAAGGTCCTTCTGGAGAAAAACCTCCCTTTAATGCCATAGGGTGCTCAGTCATTAGCTCCGCCCACACACTTGAAACTCATTGCCAAGACTGATGGTGTGGTCTGCACCGCTTTCTTTGTTCCCATTAACAGAGCCAGGGCTATGTTGAAACACCAGAGAATGTTCTACTCAGCACACAGAACGCACATTTTGCAAACCATGAGGGAATGCTGAATTTGACAACAATGCCTACAATCGCTGACTCAATACACCAATATTGGGCATGGGAGTTTTGCACAGATATACCCTTTAGCCTATAGTCCTAATAAAAGATTGCTTATTGTATTTTTGCTGTCAATCAGGAAATGTCCTAGTCTATTCAGGAGTGTTACGTTTTTGGTTAATGTTCAATACAAATATTTTTCAGTGACATAGGTCTAGTTTTATCACTAATTCCAAACACACTGGCATACTGTCTATTGCATAAATATATATCAGACACACCCCCATGTTACATTGAGTTTGTGTGCTGAAATGTAGGTCAACTTTGAGTCGAGCGCTTGTCCACATTGCTGTTGGTTTCATGTTTGGATGAAAACGCTGCTCTTTTTGCTAAATGCTCAAATGTTTTGAAATTAGATTTGTGCTTTATCGTGCAGAGGGAGCAGCATTTTGTGTTTAGGGCCTCTGTCCACCAAATATGTTTTTAGTGCTGGCAGCATAATTTTTTTTGTAAATCCAGTATTTAAAGCACTGAACATGAGCATTGCAATAATACTGTCAGCGGATAGTATTTTGTTCTTCTGCACTCCTAGCGCTTTCAGTTGAAAACAGTCAAACTTTTGGAACTACGCAGGGCTCATCAATGTCACTTCTCTTGGGGAGGGGGTGACACAATATGGTATTGTGTGTAACAGTGTGTGTCAACAATGGCGGAGGTAATGCCTGTCAAGCTTGTCAGTTCCAGGTCACGATTGTTCCATTGTTTTAGTTAACCTTTATGTTAGCTAAGGTTAAGTTCTATTGACGTTTACAACGATGTAATGCGGAAGTGCTTGAAGACTTGGTAACCTAGCAACAAAAGGTGCTTGATATAAACTTTTTGAAAGTGCTTTAAAAATTTGATTGTGCCATATAGGGTTGATAGATGTTTACTAAATTGGCATCGGACGATGTCTACAGGGGACATCGGGGGGGGGGGTGCACGCGATATTCATTTTTCCTTAGCCTAATTAAATAAAAATAGTTCCACTTTGTCTACCAGTAGCCACTTTGTGTTTATAGCCTACCTAATGAAATTGGACTCTTCTGAAGTGGTGTGCATGATTTATCTGATCATATAATTCGCGCAATAGATGGACAGACGGCGATTGTCGTCAGCTAGCAAACTACCATATCACGTTAGGCACCGTAGGCTACAGGAAAGTGAGTAAACTATAAAGTTGCTTCCTTTTGCTGTTGTTAGCCTAATGCATTGATTGCATTGACAGATCTATGTAGACATTTAGACGGTGTGATACATCCAAGGCACGAGTGTATTTTGCATCTGCGTGCGTGTTTGTGTGTTTCAGAGCGAGAGGGTAAGGAGAGAAGTAAGGTCCGTATCACAGCAATTCGGCAAGCCTCGGAAACGGTGTATTACGCAGTGTTTCACTAGATATTAATAACTTTGTCTGAACGCTGCTTTGACACTTTTTCACTACTTTTTTTATATATTTAATGGTTAAATCACGATGCCTGCAACACATCGTGATGCCTGTTAGCCATCGGCGATGGCATCGTATATCGGCCCACCCTACTGCCATAGCAAAAAAAGTGGTGTGCACACAGGCCCTTTATCTGAATGGCCCTTAGACCAAGCCAAGACAACAGCTTCAAGATAAACTTCGAAGAACTGGAACGTCCTGCGTCATATCAAATCCTCCACAATCAAATCTAGCTCAATCACTTATCCACATACGCAGAACAGAACCCAGATCATCGGCTTTAGACATGGAGGGAGGGAGACTCTGCAATGGCTGCACTGGCTGTTTCTTTTTTATCTAGGCATTAGAAGATTAGACACTTAAACTAACAAGGTCATACAAACTCATTGTGGCTGCAAGCAGAGAAGCAAATGCTGTTTTGTGTTATGCTCGTTTTCAGTTCATACTCCCAGCCTTAATGTTATCACGCTATACCAGCGCCGCCTTGACGGCTCGCTCTGCCGTGCTGATGCACTAATGCATGGCCTCTGATTAGGCACCCATCTTGTGGACATCTGAGGGCTCCTTCTGCTATTGCAGATAGGCAGTGTCTGCATTGCAGATCCTGTTTTTGTGGGGGAGGGGGTTGTTGATTTAACATAAAAAAATGTTTTTGTTTACACTTGATGTTTGTGCTTGATTTGTCTTAATCGGGTTGTTTATGCAATTTATTTTTCATTCCTAAGAAAGATATCAAGTCACACCACAATTTGTAATTAAGACAATGTGTTACTGTATCTGTTTACAATGTCATTGTAGAGGTAACGCACATTGCTTTGTACGGTGCTCATTGCCCTGAGGTGCATAAATGTGAAAGTGTCCATAGGGCTTTGAGGCTGTAGTCCAGGAACTACTGGCAGGCAGTAAAAGTGCCCATCACCCTCTATTAAGCTAAACATGGTTCAGTGGGAGCTCTGTGAGACAGCGAGCAGTGAAGGTCGATCAGAGTACCAAGCCATAGTTAAAAGTAACAGCCTGAGGGAACAAGGCCATTTGCCCAGCCCTAAACTGTACATACATACAACATAATACTATGCTGCATGTACACTGTTGAAGGTCTCTTATGCTGAACAAACATAAACCCAATGCTAGGGACAACAGGCGGCCTGGTGCCCTGGTGTCTTCTGTCTGTCGTTCTCCCAATACAACATGTTTAATCGGTGACCAACGGTCAGGCCAAGCGAGCAGCGCAGAAGCAATTAAGCAAATCATTGTAGTGATGCACCGATCTGGACTTTTTTTTCTGCAAAATTGTTAACTATACCGATTTTATACTTTCGATATATTATTCATACATTTAAGATAATTTTTTGCTCCCATCTAGGGATGTCACAATACCAAGAATGTTGTAGTCTATACCAATACCAGTGAAATTGCATGGTTCTCTATACTCATTTTGATACCACGGTAGGGCTGGGCGATATACCGGTGTGTGTGTGTGCGTGTGTGTGTATATATTGGATATTTTTCAAAAGAGATATAAAATTTGACAATATTGTTTATATCAATATAGTTATGCATATTATGCATTTATTCATGACTTTTTCGATTAGTTCGTCTCTCCCTCCATGCCTGCACTTAGTGCGTTCAGAGTGTCAAAGGGGCAGTTCGATCGGTGCATCCCTATGTTGGCAGGTGAAAGTGGGTAGAGCTTTGGATCGGTCAATTAAGTAGTTAGTAGGCTACTCTATGTGACTCAAAAATTACTATTATTTTGACCGGTAAAGAATATGCTTGGTGGCTGCATTTTTTAAATAAATTTTTTAATCTACCAACCACTTTGTACAGTGACACAAAACGTTATTTCGGACAACACATTTGGTTTTCAACAGATTGCAGATGCAATAGTTTTACAATACAGTCTTGCAGAATCATTACAAGTTGAGATTTGTGTAACGCTCTTTAACCCTACCACTCTCGTAGGCTACTGTTCATTTTGCGGATATTAAGGGGTCTATTTTTTATTATGAGAAGGAAAGCAACTCCACTCAGACAAAACAGCCATTGAGTGCATATGAGAGACCTGCACTATTTTTGTTGAGTCTTAGTTTTTTTTAACAATTTGGACTGTTTGAGTGTTTTGTTTAATTTTAGACCATTAAACCCATTAATGTTTTTATAACAAACTTGGTGAAATCTGTGCTCATATCAATACTTTTGCAGGACATAACCATGATAATACTGAGAACCGGGATAATTCAATAAAAACCCAACTTTTACATTCCATCTTTCACATCTTAATTGAACATGGTGCATTCATAATAAGTTCTATTTGGATTTTCCAGAGAGCTGTTTGTATGACCTCTATTAATTTTGGTATATTGTTATATTCTTTCTGATAGTAGTGATAATATTAGCATGCATGTGTATTCACAGAGTACACAAGATGATGCTGGTTTGCCATTCAAATCATGACACACAACCTGTGGTACTAGTCTAAATCTTCTGCAGCCCATTGTGTAACACATTTATAATTTGATTCCTTCTCATGTGTACTCTCTTCATTGATATGTTTGGTTTATCTAGTGCTTGAGAAGGCACCACCCAAAGTGGAGCCTCAACACAAGGGAAACAGGCTAACAGAGAACATTTATAAATAGTGTGTGGTTAGTGGCTCTAGGGAAATCTCACAGCCTGAATAACAACTTGTTTTCATTGTGTAATATGTGGGACTAGCTAAATGTCTTTTGTCACCAAGCTGGTAGAGGTTCTTGGATACTGTCTACAATGTTGTGCTTGAAATTACAAATAGGATGTTGGAATTAATCACTTGTCATAATTAGTGTGCTCAGTTAATATATTGTTCCTAAAAAATATAATGTTATGGAAAATTAAGAAACATGTAAAATGCACCAGCTTGTTATCCAGCCTTGCATCACAAGCTCTAGTCAAAACCACAGAGTTAATCAAAGAGTGTATCCTAGGCATTTGGGTGGGAATCTAGCTTGCTGAGCTGGTGATGGCAGCCGTTGCTGTTGTCAGTTTTTCCCTTTGGTGTGAGATAAGATTTATGACTATGGAGAGGACTGAGGGGAGAGAAATCCTCGGAGGCTCAGTTCAGCTTATCTGGATTTCTGCTCCCAGCCCTGTGCATCTCTCTGTCAAGAGAACAAGTGGGTGACCTTGACAAGAATGTGGCTTATTATTGTAATAGATACCGTCGTCAACAGACCCATGTAAGAGGTGAGTCTGAGCACAGGAAACTGGGGACAGGCAGCAGAATCTCCAGGATATTCTCCCCATTTTTAATTGACCTTTTATTCAAACTAGTCACGAGTGGACATTGAAGAGCTGCTTTTCATCAGTGTATGCCATGTTGTGAATAAATGTTACAAATAGAAAAATATTGAAGAACCCAGAAAGCCTCTAAACCCAGTAGTTACCAGCTATTGGCTATTAAGTGACTTGCAATCTTACAAATAATACAAGCAAATATGAATGCTCTCAAGTGCTAAAAAAGAGCGGTCCCAGGCAGTTCTTTGTAGAGTTCACAGTGCAATATGAAGCTAAGCTGTAAGGAGGTCTTCATAATATCCAACCACAGACCCAAATGTACTTCTAACCCCCACTCCCCCCACCCCCCTACTACTCTAAGCAAACAATACCAGGCTCTGCGCCTCAGAGAGGAAGGCGTGGAAGTAGAGGGGGGCAGGGTCACACTGAAGACAAAAGGTACTCCAAAACACCTGGGTGCAAGCCAGAAACCTACCAGAAATCCCAGTTCTATAAACTAAGGAGGTAGCCTAAATGTAAGCCATCCTGAATGGGAGTTGTTTTTTTTTTGTCATGTTACCAGAAATGTAGAGGTTACCCACATCTGTGAATAAATATCAGGAAATACTTTTTTTTTTCTTAAATCTATAGTTTGAGTAATATAAATCCCATGGATGACAGTTTAGCTTTGCTTTTTGAGAATTTCTCATCCTGAACTCCCTAGAAAAATCTAATGCATATGCTAATAACCTCACTGATTAAGACTCAAACTGCATGTAGAACTAGCTATATTTTGAAAAAAATGTTTTCCTGGTACCTTTAAGTACAATCGTTAAATTACTGAAATTAATATTCTGTTTTGTAATGCTGGTGAAATTGGTGCTTGAAAATGCCAAACAAAAGCTTAATTGCAGAAACAATTGCAATTTGATAGAAATTATTATATTTTAGAGGATTTTACAATTTAACATAAGTTAGATTACTTGCTATGTATCCATTGTAGACAGACAATTTATTTCAACTGTCCATAGGCCTATTAAAATATTAGTATCTAGTAAATAGTATCTGTCAAATGACAATTTCTATATTGGGCATATTTGATTAGTGGTGTACAAGCTGGGAAGGTTGCCTGCTACTTACGTTGTCCCTTGTTTCCTCAACCCCCTCAATGTTCTGCCATATCATTGGTAGTACCAACAGCAATGAGTGCACCAGTCATCATTTCGTCACTGAACAGATGTCATCACATGTAAAGCCCTGCCTGATTCTAAAGGGGTCTGTTTTGTTTGCTTACAGTTTTATTTTTTCTTTGGTTTCGGTAAAATTATAGCTGTATAGTTCCAGCCATGATGTGTGCCTGCAAATGTTATTTATTTGGATTTCTTGGCAACTTTAGGGCAATTGTGAAATAATGACTTGCCTTAGTAACATTTAAGATGTAATTAACAGTTGTTGCTAAGGGCTGTGATAGGAAAAGGCTTACTGCATGCTAGAGTTGCCTCTCCAGACATTTTTATGTTTGTATATCAGATTTCCCTGCTCTGTTGACAACCTTACAGTGACTGTTTCTTAAAGTCTACACCGTAATGAAGTGTCAAAACAAAATATTCTTGTATAAATGACTTCATTATAAATATTACCATACTGCCATTTTCCAGACTAAAGTCAGTATTGATTAATAATCATGTTAAACCACAACTTTCTAAAAGATTAACTGTGTAGGCCTATTAAGATCCTGGCTTAGCCTAATCAGTACAAGTTTTTTAGGTTATGGGTGGCTGACTTGCAGCCCAGTTTCCTATGTGTGGTAAAGCTTTCCTGAATGTCTACAATTATCAGTTGAAACTGAAAGAGTTGCTTAGAAACTGTGCTTTTGCCAGCTGGTGGTGGGCTACAAAAGGTGGCAGTTTGTGCGTCTTTATTTTTTCTCATTCAGTTTAAACAATTTGTGCATGCCTGAAAGAGTTAGTGGCTGTGTGGTTTTATTGGAAGACACATTGACATTGCAGTGTAGTTCAGTGATTTAGCTAGTGGTGAATGCTAAAGTCATGTTTAACATTGTTCTCTGTACAATGTGTGTTTTGCACACCAATTGTGTGTTTTAGTCTTGATTCGATTCATAGTTGTGAGTGACTATAGCCTGAAAGATTAAGGTTCAGGACACAAAGGCAGTCCATGATATCATTGTCTGATGATAAGCAAACGTGCCTTCATGCTGGGTTTGTCTGGCCTAGTTTGAATATCAATACTATGATTTAAAATCCATTGTCTGCATTCAACATCTCCGGATAACATGTCACCACATTGTTAGTAAGATGGCTAAATGGAGAGGCTTGGTTGGTTCCATTTTCTGTTCTCTATAACATCAGTTTGTCTCTATAGCCTACATTTTGTTTTTTCTCTGTGCTCAAGACTAAGGCTCACAAAGAAAGCATTTAACAGTTAGTTGAAAATGCTGGGCCCTTATAAGTTGCTTTTCTTTTCTTCGTTGTCAGTTATTTAGCCTAATTTACCATGTTGAGGTACCTCAATACTTCCCAAGACCTCAAACTGGACAATGACAAGAAAGCACAGTATTGTGACTGCAGGAATTGGTTCAAAACATCGGTCCTTCCCAATATATATTACTCCAACTTGTTTCCTGTCTCTCTGCACTGTCCTGTCTAACAACAAAAGTCACACTATCAGTTTAGATATTACACTACTGGAACAGTAAAAGTTTGCCACAGACATACTGTATTAAAGTTATTAACATTTTTATCAGTTTATGGTTTTTGCACCAGCAAAACCAGTATAGGACAGGACACTGCAGCTTAATCAATTCTTAATCATTTCCCAAACCATGAGCTCACATTCTTAATCCCAAATCTAATAATCAAGTTAAAGGTGAGGTTAATGTGTCCGGTAAAAAGTGCAGCTTCTATCCCTCTGCCAAAGGAGTAAATGATTGTGCGATCACTGGAAATCCAGATTTTCCTCTGTCAGCACTGTGAGGTATGCTTCTGTCAGTCCAAGATTCACATAATTCTTTTTTGCCAATGTTGCTTTCTTAGGGAGTTGGCAGGGGGAGCCTCTCAAGAAAAGGCTTGCGTGACACTTAAACATTGTGGTTTTGGGGGGAGATTTTGAAACCCGCCTGTACATCCTGCAAGGAGGGAAGGAGTCATATAATTTGGCATGCATTAAGCATTCAGTGCAGTCTTGTTTAATCACACAAGTTGTGTAGTTCTGTAGCATGTGGTTTCTGGAAATTCCTGAAAAGACTTGATAGACGTTTGTGTTTACATTCTACAGCTTTTGTTTGCTTCATTACTGCTAGAACCTGGAAATTGAGAATCTTTGGTAATTCGTTCCCATATATGTTCCACTTACCCAGTGCAGTAAACATTGCCATCAGATTATAATTAATGATAATGGTGTTGATTATGCACAAACCAGTCTGATGTTGGACTTACTATTAAATGCAGGAAGAAATAATTGTTGACTACACTTCCACCATGGATTTCTAATATTTTTACTGCATGGTACCAGCTCTTGACTCATCTTGCATTTTTGGTTTTCCACTGGGCCATTCTTTTGGTTTTATATCTGTTTTCCATTCAAGTTGTGGATAGTACCTGGTACTTTTTTTTTGGTATCTTCTGTCAAGTAGGGCTGTCACAGTGAAGAAAATGCATGCAGTGCATGCATGTTCAAGTGTGTGGCGGAGAGCTTACAAGATAGTGTGATTCTGGGGGGGATAATGTGACTAATATAAAATGGCACAAGATCAAAGCCTATGGCAAGCCAAGCATAGCCTACACCGCAATATAACACATAGAGCTGTCGCGATAACCGCAAAATTGGAATACCGCTGTGTTGCTAACCCAACCGCAGGCCGTGGAAAGAAACCGCCGGTACCGCAAACCGCAATGTTTACATTTTATTTTTTT
>JAOEGT010010933.1:0-10954 GCA_025447795.1 Speoplatyrhinus poulsoni
GTGTTAGAAGCCTGATAACGACCCATTCATTAGAATCAGGTGTGTTGGAGCAGGGAGACATCTAAAACATGCAGGGCGGCTCTCCAGGACCAGGGTTGCCTACCCCTGGTAGGGAGTCTAAGCCCAGGGGTCTGCAACCGTTACTATCAGAAGAGCCATTTGACGCCCATAAAAGTTAAGTGTGGAGCCACAGATACATATTATACTAAGTTAGCATATAAACATTACTAGATTTTAATGATTTTAGTAACTAGTGATTTTCAACAGTGAAATGCTAGGGGGGTGCTTTCCCGCAAATATTTATATTTATTATAATATATTTTTTTAAATAAAGCATGACAATTTCTGGTGACTTGAAAACAGAATATAAATACGCCAGTGTGCACTCACAATGTTGAATGGACTAGATCCATTTGGATACTGGTGAAAACAACCTTAACAGACCTGACACACCATATTTCTAGCCTAGCCTACAGTCCTAACGCACTTAGGCCTATTTTTAGATAAAACAAAATATACATTATACACATAACATGCATTTGGTTTTGAAAGGAAAGCTTTGGAGCTTTCCTTTCAAATACATCCCTACACTGACACCTTCTGGTCAAATTGGAATGTTATATTGCACTGATTTCCTACAGCATCATGGGTCCATTTTACCAGGTCCACTGGACAAAGTTCTAGCATGGCTATAGATTGGGCATGTATTACAGTATTTAGCTATTATTGTGAAGAAGAATCATGTGCGATCACGGGATCACGGTTAGGCTACCTAACTGATTTGATGTGACTATTAGAAAAAAAGACAATCCAAGATAGGCCAACAATATTTCTGGTTTGACTCTTAGCGCTATAAGAGGTAGTAGGTGTGTCTTTCTTTCTGAGCTCCAAAGACATAGGCTATATCAGTCTTATCTCAACAGTGGTACAGTGGGTAGAGCAGGGTGACAGGTCATTGAGAGTCACTGATTCAAACTCCACTAATTCCTCACCAATTGACACCTAACCCTAACTGCTCCTGGTGATCAGGTGGTGCCTTGCATGGCTGCTATCCAGTCACTCATCTGTTTATTGCACAATTATCCAATTATGCATGTCACCTGGTATATGAAGCTAAGTGAAAGGTAGATTTGCATTATCTGTGCATTAGCCTAATGTAGGCTACATGAAGGTTAAAGATTATATTAAATTTGAGTCATCATATTCTATCATAATCTGCACCTCAGTCTCAAATAACATGATGATGACAAATACATTATTTGTGGTTGAAACTTTCCAATGTGGCAAATAGTTCTAATTTTATTTTCTCATCATCTGGTCAGGTTTGTTTTGAAGGGGGTGCAACACTGCTGCCCTCATCGGCTGTCCCTATATCTCTCTTTCACTGATGGGCGGGCTGAACAAGAGGAGCCAGATGACCATTGAAAACGATGGTCTTAAAACCACTCGATTTAGAAGTGTATTACTCCACGGGAACTATAATAGGGATTAAGACCCTTTTAATGTACTTGTAATTAACAGAAATGGCCGATGAATAAGCGATGTGACATTTTAAATAAGTCCACGACATAAAATACTATAAATATATACAAATAAAATGATATAACGTCTGCGGAGTGATGCATTATCTTTCTTCCAGTGAGCCCGAGCGTCAGCACGGCGGATACAGAGAAACGGTTTCCTGTCGGTGGCGCTTGGTAAGTCCAAATGGGACGCTTTAAAAAATATGTACAGGAGTTCACATGCATTATACAGTTTGATTATATATTGAACTTAAAATGACCGCATTTGTAATATGTTGGTTTTACATCTTCTTACAAATTAAATGGTAGAGTCGCGCGAGCTCTTTCTTTCTTTAGGAAAGCTAGCCGTTTTAGCTTAGCTATCGTTAGCTAAATGAGTATTTAGAAAAGTATTTGTGGGAGTTATTACATTGTTTTGCTTTACTGATCTCACATGAAATGTAAATTTGTGTTTATGGACTGATGCACACATAATTGGAAGTTGTTTGAACAGTTATATAATTTGAAATGTGCAGCATGTTCTGCACAAAATGTGCTAGCTGGTGATTCAATGACCTCATCAGAATGCGTCCATCATTTAAGAGGCATGTTTATAGATTTCTTGCCAAGTTGTTTACAAATGTAATTTTCATGCGATAATACATGCGTCTTTTTCGTTAAAGCACACATTTATGCGTGTTGGCTTTTTTATGATGTCACAACATTCTCCGTGCAAAAATATATTTGTTCTTTTCGTGCGTACAGTGCATGAAAGTTCAGTGAGACTGGTGCAGAGTGCTGTCTGGCCGCGCTCCCCATCGCAACCATGTCTCTCCCAGCTGGCACCATGGCCTTTGTGCCTGCGCCAAGCCCAACTGTGGTAGACCAAACAACGCTTATGAAGAAGTACCTGCAGTTTGTGGCTGCACTCACAGATGCCAACACACGTGAGTCAAGTTTTTATTGTTGTTCTTTTTATTTTTTTTTAGATTAAGATCATGTTCTAGATTACACCCATCAGTGCATATATCATTACATATTCGATACTATGACATAATTAGTTATGTTGTACTCTAGTGTAAACAGTTATTTTTGTTTATAGATTTATGCTTGTCAATGCAGTGCAGTAGGGATGTCCACGACTAATAATTTACATAGTTGATTATGATTGGCAGGTCTTGTCTAACTTTGATTTGATTGTCAAATCATGTTTTTTTTGCTAATTGATTCATAGTAATTTTAGGGTTGAAAAAACTGCAAACTGGTAGTCCATTTTATTATGTCTAGTAGGCTACTCATGCCAGAATACCGAAGGCATGTCACTGAGCCAGTCAGATGAATGGCTGATCATCTGTACATGCGCTTTAAATAAATTCGTAAATAACACTCCATAATAACAAATCTGCAATAATGCTGTAACAAGCCACAATTTCCCTTCTCCAGCTATTTATTTATTCAGACATAATCCCACGGGAGAGGTGAACTGATTTACTAAATAAATAATTAATCTATACATGATTATAAAATGCATTTCTATGGGAGTGTCACTAAATTTTCAAAATTAAGATCACTATGTGGGCTGATCCAATCACGTTCATGTTAATAAAGTTATGTGTTAATTTAATCATGTTCAAGGTTCGTCTGATACCTTTTTGTTTTTATATTTTTTTAAATTCTGCCTTTTATCAAAACTTTTACTGGCACTACAGAAAGTTGTTTTTGCTATTGTCATTTAACATAAATAGTTTTTTATGATTGGTTCAACCATGGATGTTGGCCTATAATTTACTGTCTCTGCCATGATGGTTTTATTCACGCACACTAAGGTGATTTATTGATTAAAAGTACAGTTATATTCAAGATATTTTTTAACATCGATAGGCTAATATTTATACCAAAATAAATGTATATATCATGATATAGATACAGAATAGCCTTACTTTAACATCACCACAAATAATCTTATGTAGTTGATGATAACTCTAGATTTGTTTGCTATGTTGTGGCATCTTTTGCTGAAAACATATTCTGCTTTAATGCAGCAGCCATGTGTGTATGTAGTGACTTTAAAGAGCAGCTTCATATATGAATACTGATGTTTAAAACAGTGATGTTTTCAGTCTCAACACCATGCCACCTGGCACAACAGGCATGGGTGGGTGCACACAATGTTAGTTATTTAAGACCTGTTTAGTTTATTATTATCTTGCAGTGAGAAGTATCACACTTCATAAAGCTTTGTTTTGCATGGGCGATGTGATGAGAGCGATGTCCTTTAGCCCAGACAGAGGTGCGTGCGTGCGTGTGCGTGCGTGTGCGTGCGTGTGTGTGTGAGAGAGATGTACCTTCTAATCAATCTGGGCGGTGAAAGCCAAACTGATAAGATCTGAGAGCCCCTGCAGAGCAAAGCAGAACTGCAGTGTCAAAAGTATTTGTGTAATGAACACCTGAGTAATGACTGCGCTGTTCAACAGCTGATGAGACCAAGCTGAAGATGATGCAGGAGGTCAGCGAGAACTTTGAGGTGGGTTGTTCCTTAGTAATTGACACTCTGATTTTACTGATAGTTTTTTGAGAAGCAGTTTAACATGTCTTTTAATTTATTCTTTATTTTAAATAATTTTTATTTTTGTGTTGGTGTCATGGCTAAAACTGTTTCCAAACCACTAGTATGTTCAAACTAGAACAGCTGTTTTATTTATACTGCCCATTTCAGAATGTGACGTCTTCGCCCCAATATTCGACCTTCTTGGAACACATCATTCCTCGCTTTCTTACCTTCCTCCAAGATGGAGAGGTTCAGTTCCTGCAGGAGAAGCCCACACAGGTATGATTTGTTTGTATTTTTAGAAGGGGACACATACACACACTCCTCTCCAAAGGGCTCATTTCACCTTTTGGTGGAATTGGTGGATTTTCATACTCAGCCAGCTAGAGTTTAAATAGACGTTAATATGTACAGCCAGGTCCTCTACTTGTGAGACCATCTCAATAATGACCAGGTCAAAGTGAATGGAGTTGTTTCACTGAGAGCCCAAATTACATTATTTTCTGTTCTGCAGCAACTGAGGAAGCTTGTGTTGGAGATCATCCATCGTATCCCAACTAATGAGCACCTGCGGCCACACACCAAGAACATACTATCTGTAATGTTCCGCTTCCTGGAGGTACACAAGCCTTTTTCTTACCATACAATGGAAACCACATCTCTTAATGTGGCGTTCTTATTTGTATTGCTTAATGTAGCATGGTACCTGGTGGATAGCCTTAAATTGGTAGATAGGTAATGTAGGTAATGTAGATGCATTGTATTTTATTGCTGCAAGCTTAACAAACACACTGCAACATTCCACCCTCATGGTTACTAACCAAACCTTTAGAATATAACACATACCATATTTATTAACTTAGTTGACACTGACTTTCAGATTGAGAGTGAGGAGAATGTGTTGATTTGCCTTCGCATCATTATTGAACTGCACAAGCAGTTCCGCCCTCAGATATCTCAGGAGGTAAGAATACTGCCTTATCACTACAAACCTACTCTATCTCCTCTAATACTTATTGAATGACAGAATTAGATCTGCAGACAATAACTGTTTTGCTAATGTCAGCTCTTTCTGGGTGGGGGATTCACATGTCATCAGATTCATCACTTTCTGGACTTTGTAAAGCAGATTTACAAAGACCTGCCAAAGGTTGTGGTAAGTACAAATTCCCTGTTCTCCTTTCCATTATACGAACACACTATTTCTCATATGTAGAAATGTTGTCTAGGTTTTTCTTGAAATCAGCAATGGGTAAAAGTGTTTATGCCTGTAGTGTAATTTTTTCTAGAAGACACACACTTCTGTATAGAATTCTCTGGGAGAAATATGTTAACGGCAAATGTGGCTTTTGAGAGAAAAGAGGCAATCGTCTGCTTTATAACTGGGGTTGTTCTGCCTCAACACCATTAGCAGAGGTGGTTATCGTGCTGCAACGATGGGTAAAACGGTTGTGACGTTCAGCTGAAGCTTGTAACCAGAGCCATGCATGATGTACCCACAAGCACGGTATTTCATGAATACAGGTTATTACATTACTAGCAGATGTATCTACAGTAAGATTAAGAGATACCAACACAGGCTTTTTGTCAGAAACGGACTATAACTAGGGGTGTAACTGATCACTCTGCACGGTTCGGCACGCACGTGAACCATCGTTTCCACTGTTATTTTTGAATGTAGCCTAATAAATCTCCAGTTGCAGTTAAGAGACACGTTTTGAAGCGCTGAATGTTGAGTTTTCCCGTGATCAGGGTACTAATCAAATGGGCGGCTCACTTTAGAATAAAGCAAACAGATAGGCCTACGCACAAGAGGGCTGACTGCGCACACCAGCTAAAGTGCCAGCGTTTTCAGTTATCTTTTCTCTGCCGTGCCTCGCACATTGCAAATATTGCAGTGGGTTTTACCTGCCCCGCCGATACTAATGCAGAGAATGAATCAGCTTTGCGTTCATTGTGCTCGGGTGTGATGCTACGAGCTTTGCTGAAAATCAGCATGCCTGGTTTTCTCCGACTTTGGATCTCTGCTGCACAGCACAGCTGCACAGCACAACCTCACGTGTGATATTACTTTTTAAGCATACAAGCGCCATTTAACAGTTAAACAAGCGCCATTTATTTGTTAAGAGTAGGCATAAAAAGTGACAGATTAAGAATTGTTTGATTATTTAATATACTTGGCTGAGCCAACACAGTTTGTGTTGCCACGTAACACAAACATTTCCTGCTAATCTACACGCTACTTTGTGTATTTTCTTCCCCCATCCCCTTCGTCTTGTCCTGACCATTCATAATTAAACTGACATGTTACTTGTGCAGATATGTAAATCTTTGAGTTGTAGTTTGTTACAATCTAAGATAATGATCACTAATTAATTAATGCTTATTATATCTGTATGGTCTAAGTGTGAAGTTCTATAAAGGCTGTATACAACATGAATGTAGCAGCAAACAACTATTTTCTATGTAAGCTATAGTATCTAGATACTCAATTGCACCCTGCTCAGAGAATGGCATCACACTCCCTCTGTGTGTGAGTCTGTGTTGTTATCCCAGCTCCTCTGTTTTGATGTTTGGTCCAGCTAGTGCATGTTAGTGTGTGTGTGTGCGGGGCCCACAAAGCATGCCATGCAAAGTGTGACATCTAGAGTAAGGAAGTCATAAAGAGACACTTTACATAATACATGGAAAGCAACGTTTTTCAGTATGGTTAAATATAAGCATAGAGTCTGCTGATCTGAAAAATTCTCCAATCCGTGGCTCAAAACCGTGACACGATCCGAACTGTGAAATATGTGATCCGTTGCACCACTAACACAAATATTTATTGTCACAACATGGAAAACCATACACCATGGAAAGCTTATATAATATGGTAATTGGTTTTATAGGGGCATACTAATTTCACCAAGCCACAGACATGTGCTATACATTTTATGAACATACCTTGAATAATGTAAATATTTTTAAATATATATTTTTATTATGAAATATGAACTTTATTTGTAATACTGGTTCTAATATTAGAAGTAGTAATTCATGAATTACTACTTTTATTCTTATCAACATTGAGCAAATCCTTCCCTACTCACCCGGTCTTGTCCTCCGTACAGACCCTACGTAGGCGTACGTGTGATCTATATAAAGGTACAACTTAATCTGTCTGGCAATACTTCAGTTTATACTTGGAGAAGACAGTCACTTCTGAAGTGGTGTGCAGCATTTGTGCTCATGTTATTTGTGCAAAAGATGGATAGATGGTGGTGGTGCGTGTGCATGGAATACACTACATTCATTGCCATCATGCACAACGGGCCCTAGCAAAATTGCTAGCGAACAAGCAACCATATCACGGTAGGCTACGGAAATCCTTGTTTCATTTAGTTGTTACCATTACTGTTGGCATAACACATTGATTGCATTGCCTAATAGCATCTGGATCTAGAGGCAACTGAATAAACAAACACATTGTTCTGTCGGGTGCACAGCAATGTGTGATAGATATAATGAGTGAACCTACTTTTATAGTTCTGTTAGGTAAAGCAGATTATTGACAACGGCATGAGCGGGTCTGCACCATATCCATATAGAAAGGGCGAGTAGTCTAATCGCAGCAATGCGGAAGGTCTAGCCGCTAGCGTATTTCACGCAATGTTTCAGTAGATATTTCTAACTTAGTCGGAACGCTGCTTTGCCACTTTTTGCCAACTTTTTTTCTTTGAAATCCCGATGCCTGCTCAACATTGTGATGTCTGTCAGCCATAGAAGATGGCATCGTCTATCGGCTCATCTCTAGAGGTTAGTGTAACGAATCGATAGATAGACCAGAGTGACGTCAACTTGTAGTTGTTTTGGCGTGCACGACCCTTTTTTGGGGGGATGTAAAAATTACTAACTTTACTTATACCGTTGGTTTTATTTTGGTGTATTTTTCAGTCAAACAACTGCTAACTCTATTGACTGCCATTCAAATAAGGTTCATATCCCCCAAAAAGGGGTTTTAACTACATCCTGACGTCAAGTTGTAGTATATTTTCTCTGGTCTATGCTGTTGTCCAACTGACAACAGAGCAGTTTGTAGCTTATCTTGATTCATGCTCTAATGTTGTTGAGTTCAATGCTCGTAAAACAAATTAGAATGGTACACATTTGTAAAAGTAGTTCTTAGGCTGTGGATGGAGATTAGGAGATGGCAGCTGTGGTATTAATGTAATGAGGGGCTATCTACGTCACAGTATTGGCCAAATCAAAACTGCTTGTTGAAACGCATGCTTTATAACATAGGTAGCCCAAAAGAAAGAGTTTTTCATACATTTTCCTCTTTAACCCATTTAGCCAATGGTGTGGTTATATGCAGTTGCGCAAGCAGACAGTTGCATGTACAAAAGGGACAAACAGCTTTTTAATTAACCTAATTTTGGGGCAGTCACCAGATGTTTTCAGTGTTTTTGTTAGATTTGACTGGTGATTGTATACATGCAGTTAGTCTTCCTAAATACTGCCCGGAGGCGGTAGCAGGATGGTTGCAGAGTGGCCAGACATTCCTGTTAAGGACTTTGCTTAATGCCACAGTGTGTAGACTTGGGGCTTTCACACTTTGGTCAATTTTCATAGAACCCTGGACGGTTCAATTGGGATGGTGTGAAAGCACATTCTGGTGCGGATTAAACAAATGAACTCTGGTCCTACAGAAATTTGGGGGCTCAATATAGTCCCAACTGAACTCTGGTGCTGTTTACATTAGGTGTGATCTGAACCAACTATATTAAGCGAACCGAGAAAAATTGTGACATGATGTTGGACCGTTTTCTCGTGCAGGCAATGAACACAAAATGTCGAGTCACAGTCAGCGCAAAGAAAAGGTGAAAGCACTCCTAGAAATATGGTCTGACGTATTTGAGACAGATGTGTTTTAAATTATTCAGTGACCGAATGGTATGGGGTCCAAGTGCTTGGCTCGTCAATGCTGTCGATACATAAAAACACTTTGCCAGCAATATATCAAATTCTGTGACATACTCCAAAAAAGTGCTAGATTATGGGATATAAAAGACCAGTTCCCCTGGTATGATTTCCTTGTCACAAAGTTTAGAGGGGACAGTTTGTGTGTCTAAAGCCCTTTTCATACATGCTGTATAACCCTGCATTTTACGGGGTCGGTTCCTGCATGGGGTAATGTGTGAACAGAACAGGGCCTTCAGGGCTACGGGTCTAAAAACCTGCTTATCTGGTCCCCATATTTTCCACATTGCGACCTAGTAACAGTCCATGGAAAATGCCGGTATGGCTGAGATGTGAACAAAAGCAGAACCAGTGCAGGGACAAGCACTTAATTCTGACGCAAGAAGCGTTCACGTGGAGTGAGCAAACCAATCACAAGACTATATTTAACAGTTACAAATACATAGTTGATGTGCATTGAACATTATCCTACAACTTTACCCTCATCTTGAGTTAAATAGGCTGTGCTATCAACAACGATGTCTTTTGGTCGCACTGTCTGTTTCCTGTGAACAATAATGCTGCAATTATTAGCTGTCATTTAAAAAAAAAAGTATTATGGTTGTTTAGAACACAAAGCTAAAACGTTTGTAGGCCTATACTGTATTTGTAAGCGATAGCAAATAATTAACATACCAGTGTAGAAGTACGTCCACTCAAACAGGCAGTACGATCATTTTAATAATACATCTATGGGTAGGCCTATAAAATAGGACATTCACGATGCAATTGCACCGATGCAAACTCAAAAGTAAGATGTAAACTGAAGTCTCCTGAAAAGTTTTATTTGTTTAGGGTGATTGGCTGCATGCATAGATTGTTGCATTAGCTACCGCCCTCTGCTGGACTGTTCAGGCTATTGTACTATGCCGGATTAACCACGGCAAGTGCAAGAGGTAAATGTCCCTGGATGGAGCTGCATGTCTGAATAGAGAAAATCACTAGCTGTGCCTGCACGGTCATGCAGGTTATTTACCAGGAACAATGTGTGAAAAGTGCTCTATATTTCACATTTTCAAAATCGATATGCCTACGAATGAAAAGCAGGATAATTTGGTTTTGCTTTAAGATAACGTTCATGTTAAGTGTGAAGACACGAGGTGCTTGATGCTTGCATTTAGCGTAACTCATGCCAAATTAACAGACATGTTTATACAATAGCTAAAGTAAACGATCTGGCAACAAGAAGTGATCTGCTACGAAGGCATGAAGCCTAATGCATTTGATTGAATGTTTTACTGTACACCGTCATGCGTGGAGAATAACATTGATAATAATCTACCCACCGGGAAAACGTAAAACCTGCGCCAGTATGGCAACGTGGGGCAATGGAACATGTAGGCTATAATTTCCCAGTAAATGTCCCAATCCGACCCTGCTCCCAGCCAGCCAGTCACAAACAGATCTCAGGTTGAATGAAATATTGATCCTTTTTCATTCATAATTTGTTTCCACACATTATCAATCCAGCTCAAAAGTAAATTCTCCGCTTCTTTTCCTCCATTGCTCTTTTGGGTGGTTTGTCTCATGCTGCTTGCATCACATCGCTGCAAGTCAGTCCCTGGTATCCTATGCCACGTTGCAATGTTGTAGACTACGCAGCGTATAAATAGACACAAAGCGCTTCAAATCGAGAACAGTCTAAAAGCAGAGGATTGACTATCACATAGGCTAGATGACACCGTAGATACGCGATTATCCATCCGTTGACCCAAGATGTTTTGTTTATGATCGCAGCTCCCATGTCAAGATTTTAATTAGTTTTATACAACATAAGTTTGTAATTATTTTATAAATGTTGGTTTTGCAAATGCAATACTCTACTGCAGGGCTATTCAATTCCAGTCCTGGAGGGCCGCTGCCCTGCATGTTTTAGATCTCTCCCTGCTACAACAAACCTGAT
>JAOEGT010010954.1:0-10952 GCA_025447795.1 Speoplatyrhinus poulsoni
TATTCTTTTACGTTAATTATAGTTGGTGATACTATGGTAGGTTTCCATAGTGACATCTAGGCAGCTGTAGCAAAGCCGACTTGGTTGTTGGCGCGGTCATAGACAGAGTAGTATTCCCGGAGGAAGACGTCACCAAAGATCCATAGGCGGCTGCCGTCCCGGGAGGGCAGGTATGTGGGTGTGATTCCCACAGAGCAGTACTCATATCCATTATCGGTTTCCTGCAGGAAAGACACAATCAGTTTGAGTCACAGCACTCGACTGTAGTCAAACACAGGTCTCCTTTCACTGCTACAAATAGCAAGCAACTGTAGGAAGCACAATCAAATTCAATCAAATTACAATGTGCAAACTAGAAAACCATATATTTCTACCCTGATTACATCTCCATTCCTCAAGCGCATAGTACCTTAGCATCAAACCGACAGTTTGCACGATCACAGAGCGTGCTCGACAAAGACCCAGGGGAAGGTAGAGAAGTTGAGCGTACCTGAATGATGTAGGCATAGGGAGGCAGGGGGAATGCAACACCATTGATGATGAAGGTGAGAGTTGGAAGGTTGTTCACCTGGCTGCAGTCGAACATGTACTACAGAAGCACTCACAAATGTGAAAAGTGCGTTAGAATGCTAGTTCCCTTGAACCAAATGATGGATCTGTGTGAAAATGCATCCACCAGTCTAGTGTGTGACCCAATAAACCTCTGTGATTGTGTTCATGAAATGTACTAAACTTTACTCAACACATCCCTAACACTACAAGTACTTACCATACATAAGAACATTCAAACAGAAGACGGTGTCAGTATATGATGGGCACATACATCATCAATTTGCATTCATACTCAGAGACATGAGTCTGTCTAAGTGTTATGTAACATTTGTTTGGCCACGTCATCTGTAATTATGCATTTAGTTACTTTTTTAACGCAATTGCTTGTTTATGTGTGTGCGTGTAGATTTGTGTGCCCGTACATTGCCATACTGGTTCTCCAATGGCCTGCATGATGGATCCCAGGTACTGCTTAGGGGCAGTCAGTTGGGAGGTTCCAGTGTCAACAATGGACTGGCAGCCCTGGGTACACCAGCCTGTAGCCTGTTTGTTGATCTGGAATCTACAAGGCACCATGGGGTTAATTTAGTACTTGAGGAAATGGGTAATCACAATGATATTTGGATTCAGACATGTTTGAGGTATAGGGACACTAGTTATATGAATGAACCTGTATTATAGTAGTATAGTAGTAGTATATCATAGGACCACTAGGTATATGAATGAACCTGTATTATAGTAGTATAGTAGTAGTACATTAATAGAACACTAGTTATATGAATGAACCTGTATTATAGTGGTATAGTAGTATATTATAGGGTCACTAGGTATATGAATGAACCTGTATTATAGTAGTATAGTAGTAGTATAGGAACAGTAAGTATATAAACCTATAATAATATAGTATATGAACAGTAGGTATATAATCCTATATCATAATAGTATAGTATAGGAACAGTAGGTCTATACACCTATAATAATATATGAACAGTAGGCATATAATCCTATAGCATAATAGTATAGTATAGGAACAGACCCCTCAATGCCAATCTTCCAGTATGTCTGTGAGGTGACAGGGGTCCAGTAGATCTGGCCCTGGTACTTGCTGGTGTCCACTCCTCCAAAGGACAGCTCACTGCCCTGTTGTCCTCCACTAGCCAAGGCAAAACATCACAACTTAGCTCACAGCTCATTGTGGGGAACGGTAGAATGCCAAGAGCACCGGTGTGTTGAGAACATATTTGTGTGTATTGTTTTAACAGTATTTTTAATAACTTTAAATAAACACAGATGGCTGGAACAAACTGGAACAAACAAATAATAAATAATAAAATAAATATATAATATATACACCAATTTCAGTGATATTATTCAAGGTAAGATTTGAATTATGCTTTTATGCAATTGGATAAGTGAAATATTAATATAATATTTTCAGAATTTCCCCCAAAGACAATAAGCTTAGTGGCATGCCTGTGATGATTCTAGAAATCTAAATCCCATGTAAATGAAGCATGCACTTCTTCCATTCTTCTGAAAGGGGTCAACGAATATGCCATGCGTCAGTAACAGAAGATGCGGATGAGATGAAGCACACTAGTTTCATACACTGCCACCACGGGGATATATTCATTTCACTCACTGCAGGCCTGAGTATTGCAGTAGATCGAGTCCACCCACAAGTTGGCATATCCTGTGTCAAACAGCACCTCAAACGACTGGGGCGGTGTTCCGATGCTGATGGCTCCATAATAGGTGGTCTGGGGAACACGTTGGTTATACAGGGCTGTTATCAAGCTATGGGCAAGCCACCCATTCACAAACAGAAAACCATGCATACTCGGTTGCAGTATTACACGGACAGGAAATGTGTTATGCATACCACTGAAAGCTATTGGTGGCACAGTATCTTCACATAGGGCTTCCTTACATCGGCGTAGTTTTTGATGTACAGTACACGCTGGTGGAGCCCGCAAACTCTGTTGGCTTGTACTTCATAGCCGGGTCTTGGTAGGGTAGCTGGATACCCTTCTCTATCAGAGCTTGGCGAATAGACTTGTGCTTCATCAGAGGGACCCTGGAAACAGAAGCAAGCATGCACACGCACACACACACACACACACACACACAGGAGAAACCGCTCGTTCATCATTTGTTGTGGAAGCTGTAGGGATGTCATGAAGCCCTGAGCACGTTTGAGTGTCACGTTGGCAGTCAACCTTGACACAGCATATGTGGTGGAGTCTTACTTGACCAGCCCCTCTGCCAGCATGGCACACACCACCAACACAACAATGAGACACTTCATGGTTCTTTCTTCACTCTCAGCAACACTGCAGGAACACCTTAGCTGGGAGGGAACAGCCTTTAAGTACCTGCGGTGGTCTGCCGCCACAGTCTTATCAGTTAAGGCAGGGTGACCCTCACTTTGTGTTTATTCATGTAATCTCTTTCTGAATCCACCTTTCTTGTGATAGCAGCCTACTCGGTAAACACACCCCCTATACATTTGTATAAAACACATTATTAATAATATTATATATCAAATGTGTTTGCCAAGGGAAACTTGGTGTTGGCACATTACATAGAGTAGCTTTTATAATGAAGTGTTTTAAATGACATGATAATATGCTGCTGGGTTTTTTTGTTTTTTTTTTCAAAAATGTTTTACTGTATTATATTACAGTATTATTCTTACCCATGCTTGGCTGGTTATAAAAAGATGCTCAAGCATATTGATCCATTGATGTTTAAGAGTTCAAGATGTATTCCAAATGTCTACATAATCCATGGTGTTAGCACATACTGTAAATCTAAACAGTCTATGTAAAGAAATGGAATCTATTCAAATATATTAATGTATATTCTGAAGTTAGGTACTTTTGAATCTATATGAAAGTAATTATAAAGCATCATCTACTCATGAAGGTTTGGTGAAACATGGATCAACAAATAATATTTGAGCAATCATCATCATGTGTAACAACATGATGTTAAACATAATTAATTATGGACTATCCATTGACATAATATTACTTTCATCATATAAACCACAACGATTACATGTTCATAAAAAACAGAGATAATAACAGCTCAGGAGTGAGTGGTGACTTTCCTGCAGTGAGCTATAATCCATTTTAAGCACAATAATGTTATTTAATTCATGCCAGAAACGTATCAACACCAAGGTCAACAAAGGACTTTCCACAAATGGAAAACAAACACGTTATATCTAATGTGCTATGTAAATGTTTTTCATATACTGTACGCTATCGCCAGCACTGTTATCACCTACTGTAGCACCTACAGTAGTTTATAAAGTGTTTGTGCGGCACAAGAAAACATACGTTTGATAGTGTTTATATTTAATAAAAAAACATTTGAGGTATAAAGGTTTTATTATGTAATTTTGTTGAAATGTTTGTTTATGCCCTTGTCGGTCTATTGCACCATATAACTTACATTATATAACGAAGCACCAATGATACTGTCTAAAATGAACAGACCTGAGCCAAACATAGAGGTACTCATCATTGTTGGACTTCGTAAATGTAATAATTGCAACAGAATGAAAAATGAAATTCAACATAACCAACATACTTTAACAACCCATAGTACCACGCATCTCTTCCTATTATGTTGCGTGGGCCATCAGTGGCAAGGCTCACAGCTCATGTGCACAGTGGGCAGGCAATACTCCTGTGGTGACCACGGCATTAATGACAAAAGCAGATTTCAGAAGGGATACTAGTCAGATGAGAGGCAGCAAGAAAGTAAGCTGCAAACATCCATAGGTGATGTTTAGAGTGTCATGGAAAGCTGCAATGCAGCACTGTGAGCAAGCTGCTGTACGGGGTCTGCTCAACCTAATGCTAGCAAGGAAAGATGGGAAGTCACTAATTGTGTCAATGCATCTGCACTAGAGACATACACTGCAAAACCATATCTAACTCTTTTCCATTGCACGAGCAGGCTCGGCTCGGCACCACACGACTCTGTGTGGTCAGCCCAGCGTTGTTGAATGTTGCATTTCCATTACAACCGTGCTTCACGCTTGAACGTGTTTTTAACTGATGACGTGCTTATCTTGAGTCAGTCACGTTTAAAAGTAGTGCCCTCTTTAACAGGTTGGGCTCCTTTATTATTGCACTGTCCAACAGACTTGTCAACATGGATTTCCAGGCTACTAGGTAATATTTAACTTCCACAAACGACTGGCGACATAAACTCAGGCATGTGCACTGCCTATTTATCAGACATGGATTATTTAGAATGATCCTATCGAACGGTAGCCTAATTAAGAGAAGCTGAAAATAGCCTAGGCTTGTGCCTATATTGTGTGCACGAATCGCACCAACTTTCTCTGTCAGCCCATTAAGATTGAATTAAAGAAATGGTGACAAAGCCTAACGCCACAGCAGTTCACGTTGGCCTCACTCCAGAGCAGGCCCATCTCGGACGCGACTCAGTACGACTTGGTGCGGTTTAACTAGGAAACGCAAATGAGCGTTTCCTAGCTTGACTCGGCGTGACCAAATGCGCCTGTGGAAAAGCCCCATGAATGTGATAATCTTGTATTTAGATGTATAATCTAGTTGGACTTGTCTAATATAAATTGCTTATCTAGTGACTTAAAATAAATGCACATTTACTTAAAGTTAATAAAACATCTTATCAAGTGAATTTCACAAATTTGCTTGAATTTTACAAATTTGCTTGTTTTAAGCATAAGCAAGATCATAACTAATATTTTTGCACTTAGATTTGATTGGGCATTTTTGCAGGGTAGTGCTGTACAGGGCCTGCTGAACCTAATGCTAGAAAGGAAAGATGGGAAGCCACTTTCTGTGTCACATGCCCAACATGTATCTGCTCTAGGGACATAATGCTCCACAGTAAAAGGCAACTCAACCTTTTTTCTTTCCATCTACTGCAGCCATTAAAGGTTACCAAATGGTTCTAAAACTGCAGCACCTGTCACTGTGTGTGCGTGCGTGCGTGTGTGTGTGTGTGTGGCTGTGCCTATAATTCAGATAGGCCACCCCGGAGGAGTCACAACTCTGGCTTTTTTCCTTGTGATGGTGCAGCAATGAAACATGTATGATGGTAACATGATAATGGTAAATTACATACATTATACTGTACATATTTTATACTGTATATATTTCCCTTGTGTCTCCTCAGGCCAGCCCATGACATCAGTCTAGAGGAGTTTGATGATGAGGACCTGTCTGAAATCACAGATGACTGTGGGATTGGACTCAATTATGACTCCGATCCATATGAGAAGGTGAGAATATGACTTATTACCTTTGTCAATTTCTTTAAAATGCACTTCCACTGCATTGCTGTTCCTCCATCCATCCATCCATCCATCCATCCATCCATCCATCCATCCATCCAGCCATCCATCTATTTCTGCTGTTATGGACTCTGACTGACAGCAAGGCAATCACTGGTATTAACAACCAGCCAGCCTATCAACCAGGATAGGTTAGAGGTTATAAGTTACTCTGCAGTCAACTGGAAGGTTCTGTATTTGAATTCCAACATGCACTGTGAGCATCACTGAGGTAGTCTAAACCCTGCCTGATAATAAAGGTAGTCTAAACCCTAGAAGACTACAAAGAAGATCACGGCACTCTACTCCAAAATAAGTAAAAATGCTTTTAATAGGCCAACATGGCAGAACTAAAGCACCTATGCATTGCGGCCCACAAGTCCTCTTCAAGGTGTTGGAGTAAAGTGCCGTGATCTTCTTTTGCAGTCACACGTCTTGAACTTTTTGGTTCTATTTCCTACCTGATAATACATGTAAATATCCGCACTGTAAGTCACTTTTGATAAATAATACACACGCATATATATATATATATATATATTAATATATTAATAATAATCTATATTATATAATCATATCCTCCACAGGTTCACTGCAGGACTGTTATCTCCTCTATAGCTACACTAATGACTGTAAAGGTCTGCCTACATGAGGATCTAATGCTGTTATAACTAACAGTATGTGGAGAGGAGGACATGCCTGGTTTACTTTAGACTACATGAGTGTAAAGAATTGATTCAAGCAAGGAAAAATATTTAGGCGATGTCAGAACCTATCTGAGCCTTGAGGCAAGCTCAGACACTGTGTAAAATGCTGTGGCAGCTTGGTTTGGGAAGGTGAACGTGGCCAACAAATCTGCACAGCAGTGTGAAGGTCGCATAAGGTCGTCGGTGTACGACGTGCAGTTACATTCAGTGCTAGCAGAAAAACAGATTGCAATTTGCTTGGACGTGACCTTTTAAAAGCATGGTTCATTTAACTTTGTATACCGTCATGTCATAATAAGTGATTATTTTAGTTTTATGTTTATATCTGTACTGTTCTACTAATATTTCAGGCCAACCATTATACCACTGAATTACAAAACACATTTGAGACAGCTTCTCAGAAAGGACATGATTCACCCCTTAATAGTAGCTAGTAGAAGGGATGGTTTGCATATGGATCTCTTACATAAGAGGGTTCTATTGCCCCTGGCTGTTATTTATTCCCTATCCAGACACAATTGCAGTCATTACATAAGTGTCCTTCAGCTTGGACCTTCTCACGTATTCTGATTAACCCGATGTGAATGCAGGGCACACAGGCAGAAATACAGTAATCTGATGAAAACCATTGTTGTGGAAACAGCACATTACTTGTTCTATACGTTCTTGACAGCATATCCATGGAAACAGCACATTGTCACGCTGGGATGGTGGCGAGGCGAGTGCAAGCGAACGAAAACAAACGGAAAAACAACCAAGAGGTCGTACGCTCAACGAGCCCCACGGCTCAGCGTTTATTTATTAACTTAAAAAAACTCAACAGCAAACTCTAACTCAAAAACCAAAACGGCGTAACATATAAACAAACCAAGAACAGGAACGTGAAATAGCAGCGTGAACAGAAACGTGAACATCAACGAAACTGGTACATGATACAACGTGACATGGACAATAACCCACACCCCCTCCCCGGAGTCACCGGCCTTTATGCCCTCACGCCCACATAGCTGACGGCAATCTGCCTGATCGCACATGAGGGCGTGAGGCACTGGGGGTGTGGGCAGTCTCTCCGGCTGTTCCACACTGGCGAGACCAGGGAAGCGTTACAGTACCCCCCCCCCAAGGCGCGCCTCCTGGCGATGCCTCTCGCCGGTGTAGGACCCCCCACCCTGGGACACCGACCGGTGCCATCGGCACCCCTGCGGAACCTCGGTGGGGCTTGGGCAGGTGGCCAGAGCCAGTAGCGGAGCTTCGGTTGAGCCCGGGCAGGCGGCCAGGACCCGCGGTGGAGGCGGGACCCCTCCGGCGCTCGGGCACGCGGCCAGAGCCAGCGGCGGGCCAGCTCCCTGACGCAAGGGGGCTCTGGTGGGCCTCCTGCGAGCGGCAGCTCCTTGACGCACGGCGGATCCGGCGGACCCCTGGCGTCAGGCAGGCTCCCGACGTGGGGTGGCTCCGGCGGACCCTCGGCGTGGAGCGGGCCCCCGACGCGGGGCGGCTCCGGCGGACCCCCGGCGTGGAGTGGCTCCCTGACGCGGAGTGGTCTTGACGAGCCCCTGTTGTGAGGCGGCTCCGAAGAACCCTCGGCGTGAAGCAGGCTCCCGAGGCGGGGCGGTTCCGGATGCGCAGCAGGGGCGAGATCTGTAGGCGGCTGCGGCCCAGCCGCGGGATCAGGAGGCGGCTGCGGCCAAGCGGTGGGATCAGAAGGCGGCTGCGGCTCGCCGGCGCGTGGTGACTGCCACGGACCCCCGGTGGGGAGCGGCTCGCCCCTGCGAGGTGACTCAGGCTGGGAAGGCCCCACCAGACTGGGCGGTGGCCTGCTCTCTGAGTCAGGCGGTGGCAGGCCAAGAGGCTCTCTGACGCTGGACTGCTTGCCGACGCGGGGCGGTTCCGGCGGGCCCCCAGCGTGGCACTGCTTGCCCACGCAAGGCGGCTCCGGTGGACCCCCGGCGTGGAGCGGGCTCCCAACGCGGGGCGGCTCCAGCGGACCTCAGACGCAGGGCGGCTCTGGCGGACCCCTGGTGGTAAAAGGCCGCTCCGGCCCACTGGAGAGCTTGGCCCGAGAAAAACAGCACCGTGTGCCGCCCCCACTGGCCTACCTCGAGCCGTCCAGCCATGAAGTACCTCTCCGCCTGACGGAGAAACGGCCCGAGGGAGCCCGGAGTGCCGTGATAACGAGGGGGCGGGGACACACGTGCGCCACTCCCCGATCCGGACCCGGATAGCGAAAGCGCCGAATAAGTCCTTGCTGGGGAAGTGAGAGGAAAAGCGCTGCCTCCCGGCGTGGCCGGCATTGGAGTGGGGGGAAAGCCACGCAAGTCCGCAGCCGGAGGTGTAGCGGAGAGCCCGCCAGCCAACATGCCGCGGATCTCCGCCGCCATCCGGTGGAACCGATCGGTCCCAGCCGCATAACTTGAGTCCATTGCACTCGGTTGTGGGTGGGTTATTCTGTAACGCAGAGAGGGCGAGGCGAGTGCAGACGAACAAATGAAATGAAAAGCAACAAACTGCCGGACAAGCAACTACGGCTCAACTTTTTATAGAACTGAAAGTAACTTAAATAGCGAACTCAAAAACAAAACGGCGTGTACAGTCACGTATCATAATAACAAAACACCAGACCGTGAAACATGAACAGAAAACATGAACATGAACAATAACCCACACCCCCTCCCCGGAGTCACCGGTCTTTATGCCCTCACTCCCACACGGCTGACGGCAATCGGCCTGATCGCACGTGAGGGCGTGAGGCACTAGGGATGTGGGCAGTCTCTCTCCGGCCGCACTACACCGGCGAGACCAGGGAAGCGTTACAGTAACAAGTATAGTCAGATACAAATAAATGAATAGATAGTTGTAAAATAGAGAAAAACTAATTTCAAATCTAACCAAAAGCCTGTCTAAAAATAAATGTTTTCAAATGTTTGATAAAAATGTCAGTAGTGTAGGGAACGAAGTGATAGCGGGCAGGTATTCCATATTTTGGGTGCAATAGATTGAAAAGCTCGGTCCCCACGTGTTTTGAAGTGGGTGTGGGCAACAGCTAAAAGATTATGTCTATTGACCTGAGAGGTCTATTTGGAATATATGGGTTTATAAGGTCAATGATGTACTGGGGTGTTTGATTGTGCTTTGAAAGTTAACATTTTAAAATTAATGCAGAATTTTATTGGGAGCCAGTGCAGAGAAGCTAAGATAGGTGTGATATGAGATTGCTTGTTTGTTTTTGTTAAAAGATAAGCTGCCACATTTTGAACAGTCTAAAGGCGGTGTAGGGACTTTTGGTTTAAACAGATAAAAAGAGAATACAGTAATCTGAACGAGAGGAGATAAAAGCGTGAATGATCATTTGCATTTCAGTCTTAGTGACCACTGAACGTAATTTTGCTATGTTTCTTAAATGGAAGTAACACCATCTTATTAAATTGCTAATGTGCTTTTCCAATGAAAGAGAGCTGTCAATCATACCTACATTTCTGACATTATTTTTAACAGTTGTTTAATGGACCCATGTGCTCTTGTATACTGGGAATTTCAAGTTCTGGAGCAAGTAAACATGCTTCTGTCTGTTTATCATTTAGTTGGATGTAATTTGCAGCCATCCAAGTCTTAATATTATCTACACATTCGTTAAGAATGGTCAGTTGGTTGAAATTATCAGGTTTAAAAGAACAACATAACTGAATATCATCAGCATAGAAGTGATACGAGATTCCGCTACCTGTTAATAATCTGCCCAAGTGGTAGCATATAAAGACAGAACAACATTGGGCCAAGAACAGAACCCTGTGGAACCCCGCATGTAAGGGGTGCAGTGTTTGAGCTGAAATGTCCCACAGAAACTGAAAAGCTCCTGTCAGTTGGGTATGATGAAAACCAGTCTAAGGCAGACCCATTGATACCCATTAATTTCTGTAACCTATTTATTAGAATACAATGATCTATTATGTAAAATGCAGAACTGAGACTAGAGTATCACCAGTAAAGAGAAGTATCCACTGTCTGCAGCCATCATGATGTAATTTGTGACTTTAAGAAGAGCTGTCTCTGTAGAGTAGGGAGGTCTATTTCAAGGCCCCATTTTGGGCCTCATCCGTGCTTTTGCTACCTGTTTACAAGCAGGAGGCAAAGAGGGAGAAACCCAATTTGAGGATAGCCCAGTGTTGGTTAGCTGAGAATGATCTTAAACTTAGGGTTGTTTTGAATCAACTGACTGGAACATTTTCAGGGATCCGCAAAATCTGAGTAAATATACTGAAACGGTTATTGACTATATGAAATTCTGTGTGGATACCTGTATTCCTACACGGACTATATGCTCGTACAAAAATCAGAAACCTTGGATTAACAGCACT
>JAOEGT010010975.1:0-10951 GCA_025447795.1 Speoplatyrhinus poulsoni
CCGTGTTGTGGTTGCTGCCCGCTACTGGCAAGTGCACCGGGTCATTTTGACCCATAGGACAGCGGGAGGGTTAATAACGCTAGAAAAGCATATTAATTGTGTTAGCAAGGCTGTATAGCAAGCTGAATCTACACAGTGCACTCTGAAGACTGTTGTGTTTCTAAGCAGTTTGTTTTTGTTTTAGCCGGCAACGGCCGTTAATCAAGTCGGTGTCGTGAAATCTTGCGCATGCGTAGTGGAATTTCAAACTGGAGACAAACAGCTTTTTAAGATGTTTGTATAAGATTTGACTCGCGATGATATACATGCAATTCTTATGTCCAATGATCACTGAAAGAGCGGTTATGGCTCTCTCCCTATTAATGCCATTGAGTACTTTCTAAATTAAATCCCGAAAGTTAAAAGATGGCTGCCAATTGGCGAGATTTGCCAGGACTTTGGTAGTACTAGCTAGCAATCTTATATGCGCAGTTCATCATAACAAGTCAAAGGGCAACTGCCTTAAGTGGAGTCAGCGATGCTGGATAAATATTGTTGATATTTGAACTTGAACCGCACTACTGTGCTTGTGTTCCGGTTTACAGAGCCAAGGCTGTGTGGAGAAACATGAGATTATCCTTTTAGCGTGCACACAGCACGGACAGCAAGGCGTGAGGAGATATTTGCTGAATTTGTAAGATACCGTGTATTAGCTTACCTTCTCTGACTCCACCTTTAACCCAAAGTGTCCCTAGTAAGTCAAAAGCCTTCCCTTGAGTGGCAGGCTTTCTTCATGTTCTGGAGAGTTTCCATTGAGCGGTGACGGAAATGTGACAAGAGAGAATTGAGTTTACAGACTGGCACACATTAAGCTTACCAGCAAGGTCCAGTGCTGTATATTTTTACGGAAGAACAGATACTTCTAGCAGGTTCCATTCCTACATTTTTAAACGAGTTTTCACACAACTGTGTTTGTTATTTGATGCCTAACTACCTTTAAATGTTGTTGAGTTAAATGCGGGGTCAGTTATTCTCAAGAATGGTTGCTAAGTTCGAGCTCCAATAAAAAAAAAATCCTCCCTCAGACGCCCCACACATTGAAAGTGACTTTGTTGTTGGGAGCGGTGTTTGCAACTTTGTTTAGGTTCCTATTTACAGAACCAGGTCTGTGTTTCTTTTTTTCAGCACACACAGAGAACGATAGGGAAATGTGAGCAGATACTTTGTCAAAACGTGCATTAGCTAACAATAGCTGACTATACCTTTAATGCAGTGTTTCTCAACCCTGGTCATGCTTCTGCAGAGATTGATAATGACCCATTCATCAGGTGTATAGGTGCAGGGCAGTGGTACACCAGGACCAGGATTGAGAAACATAGTGAGTAAATGGGACGCTTATAACATACATCTAGATCAGGGGTGGGCAATCCTGGTCCTGGAGGGCCGGGTGCCCTGCATGCCAAATGAATGGGTCGTTGGAAGCCTGCTGACGAACCCATTCATTTGAATCAGGTGTGTTGGAGCAGGGAGAGATCTAAAACATACAGGGTGCAGCCCTCCAGGACAAGGATTGCCCACCCCTGAACGAGTTGAAGTTCAAGAGCAAACTAGGAAACGTTAGGATGAGACACTTACCCTCGGGCCTCTCCTCCCCGGCAGGCCTTGCCTCCCTTGAGATCCTTGAATTCCCTACAAAGAGGAAGATGAAACACAGCTGGAATGAACACAAGCCAACAGTGGCGGGGAATTAATAATAATAGCATCGTAGTCTAACTATACGCCTACAGTTTGTACTACAACATGCCTCCACAGCAATAGCGCCAGAACAAGGTCTGCTAAAACATTCGGCTGCTCTTCTGCTGGAAGATTACGATGGAGTTTTACGAGCTCTTCGCCAACGAGATCTTGGCCGTCTTTGGAGAGTGACGCTATTGATCGACCTTCTTAAGTCACTGTACTGGTGACTGGGCTGTTTCAGACCACAGCCAGTCACATTAATTATGGACATAAGCTGGATTTCAAACATATCCTGTCAGGCCTGACAGTCTGACATCGGTCTGACAACCTGATGTTTGTTGAAAGAGTGGGATTGGCTGATCATGTTTAAGAGAAAAGCAAGAGCACGAAGGCAGCCTAAAGATGCCTCAAACATTCAACCGTAAGTAGCAACATAAAGTAGAGCAGAAGTGATAATTGCAGGTTATGCCATATTAACACCAAACCAGCACAAATGTCAGGAATCGTAACATTATGTTGCATCCCTGTGGTCTTATACAATGGGCTCTCCATTCAAAACATCAGCTTGCCCTAAAATGTTCAGCAAAGCAACTTTTGATTTGTTCTTTTCCTGTAGAAATGCCCAGACCTTTGTTTAGCCTTTCAATCACTGCCCCTCTTTTCAGTACAATCTGGGCATTACTAACAGTAACTTACAGGACAGATGCCTGAGTTTTCACCAATATAGTGACATAATATATATTACATCCATCTACCAGGCTGTGTTTGACACCAGGAAAGGCTGAGAATATTTATTGACACATGAAGCACGATATAAGCTTAGAACTTTTCCCTTCATAGTTGTAATTCTAGAGGTGAGGTGAGATCTAGCGTTCTGTCAAGTCACCCATGCACCTCATTTGGGTCTCAGTTGGCCGGCTGGGTTCATCATGACTGCCATAGATCTCCAATGGACCCACAAGATGAACATTCAAGCTTTGTTACAGCTTTGAAAGCTGCTCCAACATTTAAAGGTACAGTCAGCTATTGCAAGCTAAATGTAAGATACACTTTTTGTCAAATTCAACAAACATCTCCTCGCATTTCACTATCTTACACTTCTATTGAAACAATAATCTCATACTTCTACACAGCCATGGCCCTGTGAACAGTAACAAAAACAAAGTAGGAAACACCTCTCATATCAACAAAGCCATAGCACTATGCTTTGGTTCACAATTCATTTCTATGTAGAAGGCGGCATCGCGGAGAACCGCAGAGCGACACTGTTTTGATTTGAGCTTGAAATTAGCAAACATGATTACCTCTGCCTTTAAATGAATCATATTTTATAACTGAGCCATTCAGTTAAAGCTAATTGTTAGTGAAAAAGATAAATGCACATTGTATAAAAGTATATTTAGTTATGAGATCATTCCTACCAAAGGCCTAACTAGACTGTAAATATAATATAAAGTTAAGATAAACAAAACACTCAATAATGTGATTAAAGGCTGTATTTTGATTGTATGGCCTACTTTGTCCCTTTTACCTTTGACTTTACTTGAAAAATATATTTTCTTCTACAGAGGAATCTAGCACTCCACAGCCAGCCCATTCATTCTGACACATAGCAAATGGTAGCGGCCGCCTATGAGTTTAACTATTTCTAGCCATGTTATTAAATCATACAGTTATACACACTTACAGTAGTAGACATGTAGACGCTCAATCAAATACTTTTGTGTTAGGCACAAAGTAATGAACACATGAACATGTAAATAGTGTGTGTAGATAAATAGTTGGCGCTGTGTGCAAGTCCATTAAACTCCATCAAGTCCATTAAACATTTCTACACTCGATTGTCGGCACCAGAAAAACTACAGTAGATTGTTAAACTTTGTATAAACTGTAGTTATAAGGTTCATTACTGTCTGAAAAGATACTGCTTATAAGAGCTGCTTATAGGTCACTTCACATTCTTCAATAACCAAATAAAAAAAAAGTGCCACGCATTTTCGAGTAAAATAAGATTTATCCGGACAATGCATTGTGCTAAATACTGACTTTTACGATAAAACATATTATAAACATCATGGAAACAAGTAATTATGAACATCTGTAGTTCAAGTATGGTCTACTGTACTATCCAGGTGTCATGAGGCAAAGCTTAGTGATTTCTAAACTATACAAGACCACAGGGTTCTGTGTTATAGCCCCTCCCCACACATGGAATGCATTCAAGCTCTGGGCTTCAAAGCGGATCTCAATATGTATCTTAACATGAGACATGTAGCTTGGGTGGCATCGTGAGCCGAAGAGAAGAACTGCCCAAATAGCCGTGATAAGAGACACCCTACATAGTCCTCTTTTCTCATCGTAAGCATTCACAACAATGACCACTAGGCCTCACACACACTGGACTGGACGTTTTCGCTAACCTTTCCAATGTAAGAAAGTTTTTTTGGGAGAAAGAGCTTTCATGTACTCAGCCATGTGTGCAGGAGGTGTGGTTGCACCGGGGCCTGCGATGGTTTGGGGGCCCAAGCAGGGTCTCCATTATATACAGTACATTTGACGTATAATTATTATTTCTTACAGTTTGTGTTTCTATTACATCACGATCACAAACCGGTAGGCCTACAGTACTTGTCTAGCAACATTGTCATCACGGGACGCCATTTTACTAAGCCCCATTATCTTGGAACAACCTACAAAATCTTTTCTGTTTTCAAATGCTTAAATCACTGATGACAGACAGGTTAATTCCTTGACTTTGTCAATGTTTGTAAATTAGCTGTGTCAATGATTGTTAAAGTCTAACTGCACCCTAAAAGTGTTTTTTGCTGTTGTAAACTAAGGCATTTAACTTGAACAGACACATCAATGCTGGTGTTAATATTGACAAATTTCCCGTTTTTATAAAATTCTGCATTTTATGGGCTCAAATCACCCAGGACTTGGCTGGTTTACAACTGTACACTGTTCATATGTCATCAAATTAAAATGTTAACGTTACTGTTAATAGAGGTCTCCCTCTCAGCCCCTTCCATGCCCTCACTCAGCTCCTTGAGTTGAAATGGGCGGAGTCAGGCTGAGAGCTGGGGTGCAGTTACGTTTTTATTATCTTATGGTTTTTATTTACAGTGCCTGTATTTGTTGTATTTTAGTTTTTATTTCTATTTTTTAATAGCCTGCTCTTGGAATAGAGATGTTTATTCTCAATGAGCCTTTCCTGTTTAAATAAAGACAGAACAAAACAACTCTGGTTGTAGGGGCCAAGAACTCACCGCTGGGCCAGGCTCCCCCTTCAGGCCAGGCGGTCCGGTCAGCAGTGAGAACTGGGTGGGCTCCAAGTCAAATGTTTGGAAGCCATCTGTTGCAGCCGGAGTGACCAGGGCACGGGAGGTTGGTCTGATGTCGTTGGTCACTTCTGGCTCATCTCTGTGTTGCTCCGTCGTCATGGTGAACCCCTGCCTCCCGTGGGCGAGGCTGGCGGTAGAATGCCGCGCGTCGGGAGCAGCCGTGGTTGTGGGGCTCGGCCCGGCGGACGCAGGCAAGGTACGGTGTGTCGTCTGAACAACACCCCCGTCACGATCACTCCATCCGCTGCTGTGTGATGCTGTAATTGGGGTCGCCGTGGTTACACCGGTACGTAGAGATGCGGCAACAGTTGGAGTGGCAATCGTAAACAGAGACGCTAACGTCGGATACGTCGGGGTGGCATTTAGCATCAACGTGCTGTCCGTTCTCCTGGTGTTGCCTTCTGTCCAGGCCAAGGGAGCCCTTTTGGGGAGCTCTGTCAACAACAACGGGGTAACGCTGGTAACCATAACATCGTGATCGGTGGAAAACAGAGGTAGCAGCAGTGGGAAAACAGGCCGAAAGGAGTCTGCCGCTCTGCAGTGCTTCTTAATGTAGTCACAGTAGTTATTGGCGGCCTGGGCAGAGGGGTAAATGTCCAGCTGGCAGATGGCTCCTTCGAATGGCACTGAGCTCTGCTTGGCCTTGCCCAACATGAATGTGCCTTGTGGATCGAGTGCTTCCGCCTTCCCAGAATGCAACTCTGCACGCAGCGTCCTCCCGCCGCAGGACGTGTGGAGGGACACGCTTTGGCCACGCACGGCCACGGCCAGCGCGTGCCGCCGCCCGTCATGGACGTTGTAGGCGAAGCTGGCGTGGCTCCGTGGGCCCACGTGGACCCGCAACACACCTGGCTGCAGCTGCAGCGCCAGCTGCTGCCTCCGTTGCCGCGACACCACAGCGAACAGGAAGGCGCTGTTGACGCGGTGCAACGTCAGGCTGGCGACCACGGAGAGGCCGCTAGCGCCGGCGGCGAAGCCGCGGCCGGACGGCAGGACAACCTGCAGGGGCACCCGTACGCGGGCGCTCGGGGTGAGGATGACACCGGACGGGATGGGAATGACGCCAGCAGGAGGGGGGCGGTGGGCGCCCGGGGGGGAAGACTGTCGCCCGAGGAGACCCAGCTGCTGCAGGACGTCCACCTCTGTGACGGGACACAATGGATATAGTCAGCCCAGTCACACAGCGAGCAGGACTCTAAAGCCCCACTAATAAGTACGTCACCACAATAAAAGCCCCACTAATACATATGTTACCACAATAAAAGCCCCACTATTAAATACATCCCCACAATAAAAGCCCCACTAATAAATGTGTCACCACAATAAAAGCCCCACTAATAAATAAATCGCCACAATAAAAGCCCTCCTAATAAATAAATCCCAACAATAAAAGCCTCACTAATAAATACACCCAAGAAGAAAAATAAATACACCCCAGAATAAAAGCCCTATTTTTACCATATATTGTTTTGTGATCATGTCATACATATTAGAACTAAATAAACACAAACAAAATAAATAATATTCCAAGCAATAATAAAGCAATACTGTCTAATACAATTACTACCTGGGCTTGTAGTTTAATAAAAGCCCTGCCCCCACTACTCCTGAAACATTGCATTTCCAAATATGAACCTGTGAACTGTGGAACTAAATAGCAGTCGATCGCTCCACCTTTAAAGGGTAAATCAGAAAATAATTTGTGGACATTAGAGAAGCAACACTCTTCTCATCTCAAACATTATGTCTTAAGCAATATCCCCCTCCTGAAGACCCCGCCCTCGTATAAATTCCCTCAACCCAACTAATATATGTCTAATGGGGGCAATGTTTGTGTTTTGTGGGGCTCCTATATAGAGAGTGGGACAAAATGAGCCAGCTGGTTGTCTCGTTAAGAGCCACTACAAGTGGTGACGTGAATGTATTGTTCACAGGGGGCAGTGCTGTGGAGCGATAGAGGAGACCATACCACTCAAACACATGCCTGGGTGTGTGTGTGTATGCATGTGCGTGTTTGTGTGTGTGAGTGTGCATGTGTGTGTGCGTGCGTACAGTATGTGCGTACTGTGCAGCCAATTCACATTCAAACAGAACGCTGGTACAGAAATTCCTTTTAGCAAGGAATTTCATGGATAATAGAGCATTATTTCTGCTTAACCTTGGCCTGTACACAAATTAGAGATATGAATAGCTTTAACATTTTGTAATAATATTAGCTTTTACACACTACAAACATAAAACAATTTGGTGTTTTTGGATGACACAAATTGCTCCACCATATTCAATATATATTTTTAACAAAGCTGGGAGTTGTGAAAATTAAAGTGAGGCTAATGGAATTTCAGTGTCAAACACAATGACAAAGATATCCCAGAATTCCCAGCGAAGCCACACATCAGTATCCCTCTCAATGACAACCTCATATTGCATAACTGCTACAACAGTCCTTAATAACATCCAGGAAGCACATCTGAATGGATCCCTGGAGAAGACAGCGAGTGCTATAGTTTCATGGAGGTTTAGAACTACTAAAACACTGGCAGAATCGCCATCTCTCTCTGCGAGAATGATGAGTCTGTTGAATTATGATGGGAGTGAAAGCCAAGACAATGAAAACTCTGAAAAAGTTCTCTATGTTCTGTGGCGCAACGGCCGTCTCTTGGAATGACAGATTAGGGGGATGTTATGATGAGAAAAAGGGGACCATCTGTGCAGTATATCTGACCATCTGTGGGTCTCCACGCAGCAAGAACACAAGATATGATGCACAAGTTGTGTGGTTAGCATCGCTTGCATCGTATTTGGGACAGTGATTAGATGGTTGCTTGATTGACATTGTTGTAACACAGACTGTAAACAGATCGTCATCAGCTCAAACGTTATTGTAGCCAATGTCATTTAGTTCCATGATGTATATGTTAAAGCTAAAGGGATTGAAGGGAGTGGTGTCTTTGTTATCTCCAGAATTATATGAATATGTATTGTGGGGTACATTAAAGTGTATTGAGGGGTACATTAAAGTGTATTGTGGGGTACATTCAAGTGCATTGAGGGGTACATTAGTGTATTGTGGGGTACATTCAAGTGCATTGAGGGGTACATTAAAGTGTATTGAGGGGTACATTAAAGTGTATTTTGGGGTACATTAAAGTGTATTGGGGGGTACATTAAAGTGTATTGAGGGGTACATTAAAGTGTATTGTGGGGTACATTAAAGTGTATTGGGGGGTACATTAGTGTATTGTGGGGTACATTAAAGTGTATTGTGGGGTACATTAGTGTATTGTGGGGTACATTAAAGTGCATTGAGGGGTAACTTAGTGTATTGTGGGGTACATTAAAGTGTATTGAGGGGTACATTAAAGTGTATTGTGGGGTACATTAGTGTATTGTGGGGTACATTAGCGTATTGAGGGGTACATTAAAGTGTATTGTGGGGTACATTAGTGCATTGTGGGGTACATTAGTGTATTGTGGGGTACATTACATCACTCCTTGAAACTGAGGACCTTCCAAATGATCTCTGTCAAGTGTCAACAGAGTTTTCTTGTTTGTTCCGTTTACAGAAAGGAGGCAACGAGAGTCAAATCTGATTTCTTGGTAAAAATAAAACTCATCGCTTATCAATCACTCCCTTTTTTCAAATTCCTCAGGAAAGGGGAGGGAAGGCAGGAAGCCATGGTTTGAGGCCTGTCTAAAACGTCAAGATAATCCACGTGTGGAGGCCCACACACTGAGGGAGGGGGAGGGGAGACCAAAAGGAGAAGTCATCTACAGCAGAAAAACACTATCTCCTCCGAGGCAGAGCTAGCAGTCTGAGCCAAGGCTGAGTTTTGTCCTCTGGCCTACATAGCTCAGGCGACAACGCTGGCCTATTCCCTCTGCACATAGCTGGATGGAAGGGTAAACTCAGATCACCTGGAGCATGGCTAATCCCTGGATAACAAACGTGCATAACTTACTTCACTGCACCTGTGTTTGCCTATAATGATAATGATACTATGTAATCACAAAATAGTTATCTGTAATACCAATATCACTCAATATTAAGAAATTATCTTTATTTTAATGAAATACCTTTAATGTAATTATATTTAAAGGTGGAGTCAGAAATGCTGAGTTGGGTGATTTGCACTCCTCCCTACCCATCAGCCAGCAACACTTTCATGAAAGTTGTTTCAAACTACTGTATTTCTCCTGCCGCTACGTTTTAAAGGTTTAGTAAGCGAGTCTCTATATTGTATATTACATATAGACTACTACATATTCTATACGTATACACAGCCCTGGCTCCGTAAATAGGAACACAAACACAGTGGTGCAGGCCGCACTCAACAACAAATTCCCTAACCTTCATAATGCGTTTCCAATGTGTGGGGCGGAGCTTCTGAGGAAGCAACCCATGGCATTGAAGGGGGATATATTTTTGTTTTGATTTGAGTTTGAATTGAGCAAGCGTTCTTGAGAATGATAAATGTGTTTGTAACAAAGCGGACCGCACTTCACCCCATGCATGTCACACTCACCTTGTGCCTGTGCCAGTCTGAGTGAGCAGGTGCAACACAGAATCGTCCAGAGTATCAGAACACTCCTGTAGGGACAGAGAAACAGTTAAACTGCCGAATAAAGGGACAGAATAAGATGTAGTAGAATGAAGAATCACGCTCATCCCTGATTGTGTAAGAGGGCATTGCTAGTTTACTTGTGCCCACTTACAGACCACATACCAGTTGTAGAAGAGCAATTCTTCACGCCAGGGAAAGGCCCACATACTACAGCGAAAGTTGCTATGTAATAGGCACAGAGTAGGTCTAATGCATTGGTTCTCAAAGTGGAGTCACGTGACGAGACAAAGCGGAGGGGGTCACAAGATGATTTTTAGAAATGTAATAACATTTTTATATGATTCAAAATAGCATATTTTAGCCATAATTGTTAGTTATATACATGACTTTTATGTATTCTGCTACTATCCTATATTACAATATGATCAAATAACATTATGGCCGTTATGTTTCTACCTATGGGGGATCTCTGGCATTGTTGCTTTGTGGGTCGCGAGCTGAAAAGTCTGAGAACCACTGGTCTAATGCACTACATCCTCCCCACACACACACACACACACACACACACACATTCCGCGTTGACGCCGCTGCAGAGTGGCTTCTCGCAGCAGAGCCAGCTCCAGCTCTCCTGCTCCTCTACAGCTGGTTCCAGTCAGTGCTGCTTCGCATCATATGGCAGGAGCAGATAGGAGAGCCTCTGGAGGTTATTCTACACCGTTATGCGTCCGTGGCTGAGCACATCTCCCTTCATTACCTGGGCATTACCTCACCGAGCTCCAGGGAACACACTTCTAGATGAAGATGGAATTAATATAGAATAAAATCATTGTTCTCGTACCGTGAAGTAAGACCGTGTTAACGCAGCTTCGTATCTATATGCCCGGGTGCAGTAATTAGGATGACACGGTTACAGTTAGCACATAGCTGTAAAAAACATTAGCATGCGCGATTAGCCATACATATTGAGGCCCCTGGAAGACCCTCAGTGCTTGTGGCAGAGAGACCGATTATTAGAGCCTTAGTTTACCACATGCACACGCACACACACATGCACGCGCACGCGCGTTGGGCTTGAAGCAGTTTTGCAAGGTCTCTCGCTACGCTGCTCACTGGGGTCTTCAAACTCCCAGAATGGTGTCAAGATGCTGTTAGGGTGGTCAGGACAATATATATAAGTCTACGTAATTAGCGTATTTATAATATTCTTAAGCATTAATTTGTTAATCAATTATCTTCTTTGATTAAGAAGAAGAAGAAGAAGAAGAAAAACTTTATTGATCCCAAAAATGGGCAATTCATTTGCAGCTTGCATCATTCATCCACACA
>JAOEGT010010986.1:0-10951 GCA_025447795.1 Speoplatyrhinus poulsoni
TGCGCTGGAAAATAGCCCGTTTTGTACACAATTGAGGTGATGCAATGCCCAGTAGTGCGTAAGTGTGTTTCTGTATATTATCTCTCCAGCCGTGGTCACGTTGTGTCAAAAATGATGGTATTATTAGAGGTATTTATTGAAGTCGGACTAAGTAGGCCATCACTGAAGGCCTAGGTGTTTAATGCACGGCCCGCCACTGCCTGTCACCCAGTGAGCTACAGTATTCCAACATATCCTGATGTAAGCAGCACACAGACAGGCAGCTAAAACAACCATGTATGGCCTGAAACATAGAAAATATACCCCAAAACAGTTCACTGCAGAAATACTGTTGTGGCCTCAGATTGATGGTAGTTACTTTGGAATTAATGTAATGATATACTCAAAATACCCATTAATGCCCACAGAGAGAAATAATGGCCAATGCTATGGTGAAATCCGTGGACCTTCCCATTTGCCTGCATGGAACACTGTGTCGTTATGGTCTGTCCTAAACCCTAAAGTCGTAACCTGGCTCCCTCTGACTATTGCTCTCACAGCCACCCTGCTGGCGGTCCAATCAGGGTGGGTAAGTGAGATTACTTTGAAGAGCTAGATGACGTGATCAAAACAGTTAGAGCAATGCCTATTGGTTAAAGGCTGTCCAGGAGTTTCAAAATCATTCAGAGGGGGTCTAGGCCCAATAGTAGGAAACAAATGTTAGCACTTTAACAGTTCAGACCTTAGTAACAACTTTAATTGTAGGTGTATTTAATCCAGACTAGAAAAGTTTTCCCCCCATTCCAAAAATCGAATGCAGACCGTTGGAACCTCTGTCTGTAAGTCTATATGTTCAATTTTTCAAATGTCTTTCAGGGGGGATGCAAAGGAAACTCTCAGTGGCCATTGCCTTTGTCGGTGACTCCAAAATCGTCATCCTGGATGAACCCACAGCAGGAGTCGATCCGTACGCTCGTAGGGGTATCTGGGAGCTTCTACTGAAGTACAAACAAGGTGAGGGATCTGTGGTAAGGGCACCACTGAAGGCTTTCAAGACGCCCAAGCTTTATGATATTGACTACATTTTTCCTCAAAAAATGTTTGTTGTAGTTTGGATATACACCCAAGTAGGCCCAGATACAGTAAGGGTAACGTCTTACCTGACTGAAGAGTGAAAATTAATTTGAACTATAATGTGCTTTAAAAGATGATTAACCATCCAGCTCAAAGGAAATTTTTGTCTTTGTGAGTGTCAAAAAGGGTGGGAAGTAATTTCCATAATGTGCCCTGGAAATGATAAAAGTGATTCCGCCAAGCTCCAATTGACACTGCTTTTTAAAACCCTCTGTTAATTGTCTAGTGTTAGGGTTATGTAACATGTGGGTCCTGTATACTTTGCTGGTGCCGCTGGTTGTAAGCAAGAAGCAGACATTATAATAACACATCCCACTAGTTGTCTAAATGTTTAATGTGCACTGAGTGACATATTGCTCTCAGAGTGTCATTAGCTATGCTCTCGCTAATCTACTCCTTTCATTCTGATTAGGAGCTGGACATAACTTTGCTATTATTAATATTATTATTATGTTTTGTAGCTTTCCACATTTATTTTGCAGCACAGCACGTTTAGGTTTTTCCATTAGGCACAAATGACCACAGGGAGCATACATTGTATTGAAAGCACATGGCTGTTGTTGGGCTTCAGACTAAGGTTTGTTTTGGTAATTAGTCGTGCTGGTTTTGCCGGAAGATTCGTTTCTCTCCAGACGGAGTACTCAGATGTCCTGAAGTGGGCTCAGTCTGGCTTAAACTCTGCCTTTGCTTTGTGGTGATTTTAGCTTTTAAGCGAAGGTCGCATTAATATGCAGCTATGAACTCCAGAGGTATGTTTACACAGTGAAATGTAAAAAGGGTTCCGTTTATCATAACAAAACGTGGCTTTTTACATATCCTTCCAAATGGTAAGCATTTGTATTGCATAGCACATTACACTTATTCCTCATGAATGTTAAATTAATTAATAATTTTTTTAATTGGAGCCTAATAAGTATCAACGGACAGATTACTTAAGATTGCATTTATTTTGATTAGTTTTTGTATGGCCCTTAAGGCTTATAAACATTACCTTTGTCATAGATTATAGTTTTTAACTATCTGATGCCTTTTTATTTGCCCTTCTTTTTTAATTAGCTTATGTTCATTCAATTAATTTACATATATGCAAATTGATAGTAAAACCTGGAAAATAAAAAAACAAAAAAACAATAACAACAAAAATACTATACAGTGTACAGTTAGGGCTGTCACAGTCAAATCATTTTCCATGCGAGGATTTACAGTAGGTTGGTTCAATAGCGAGGTATGCAGTATTATTGCCATCTTTTTTTTTGTTTTGAGTGGTCAAGTGTGTGGAATAGAGCTTCCGAAATAGTGTAGTTCTGGGGCATAAACACAATTTCTAGACAAAGTGATCTCAGTCCGTAATGTGACAATGTGTAACGGCATTTTGGCGTCAGGTGGAAAATATGACAAAATAATTATAAGCATATTAAATCGCGCAAAATCAAAAGCCTATGATGCGCCAAGCCACATATCTGGGTAACACAGTGGGCCAGTGTAAAGCACTGTGGCCTCACAGCAAGAAGATTCCGGGTTCGAACCCTAGTCATCCCACCACTAGTTTCCCCCACTTAAAAAAAAAATATATGTCAGGTTGTTCACTCTCCAGTCAGTGCCGTTTGACCAGTGACACTGGATTCCATCTGGAGTTGTTCCCCAGGAGCTGCACAGTGAATGCCCACTGCTCCCTTGACGGATCGGTTAAATGCAGAGAATAAATGTTGCTACATGTATGTGCATGTGACAATAAAAAGCACCTTTACCTTGACTTGAAAAAGTGATGGCATAAGTTATTGGGCTGTTTTCGGTTTAACAACCCAAAACATTAGGGTAAAACTATTCAATTTTCTTTTCCATCAGAAATAGACATGTCCCAAAATAATTAGTGTGTGTGCGCTGCCAATACATCCATGGTGCGCTGCATCATGCATTCTGCCCAGACAAAACTGTAGTGAAGTGCAGTAAAGCATATATGTCAGGGTGTCGTAAATACATACAGTAGATTCCCAAAGGCTACAACCGGGCTGGGGAAACCATGTGCTTCAATAGCGCACATGCCCTAGAATCTAGATATGAGGTTTCATCTAGGGCCTAGATGAAACCTTATATTTGATTGGTTGACTCATGAATTTCTTTTTTTTAACATTGCGGTAATGGTTGGGTTAGCAACACTGCAGTATTGCAATATTGCAGTTATCGCGGCCCTGTACAATATACTGTATATCCTGCTCCTACCCAATGTTCCCTTGGAGATCAAGTTCTATCTTCATAATATTTAATAGTTAGATACATTTAGATAGCTAATTTGTAACCCATGTCATTTGTTCAAGTACCAAAGCATAAGCATAGTGTATATGCTGTGGCCTAGCAGTGTTAAAAGTTATTTTTATTCTTTATTGAAACTCAATATCACTGAGGTTATTAAATTAATGAATTCCTGATGAATTCCTGTAGTGGTCTAAGTTATTGACTTGTTTAAGTCAGGGAAAAAGTTCTTTAAAAACAAAACCTGTACAGAGAAATAATTAGTATCCATTACCTGAAGCAGCTGTGTTCAATAACCATATTGAGGGATAAAGTTAATGTGTTACCTTTATTATATAATATCAAGCTTTTATTCTGTAATTTTTATGGTACAAATGTATATATTACACACTACATCCTGAGATACAATATTCTTGACAATGTTCTGAAACATATTAGGACACGTAAATACATCATAAGCTCTTGACTCAGTCAATTCAAACAAACTTCTATAAGATAATGATAAAAACATCACAAACTTTGCTAGGAATAAATAGCTTAATGTGCCATCCATCTCAATGGGTACAGCTATTTTCTTCTACCCCCCGTGAAATCAATTTCAATCAGTAACATGTTTATCTTGTTCTGAGAATTTTGTGGATGTGTTGACTGTCTACCTCAATGTTATTGATCTGCGTTCATTGTCTCCACAAGCAGTCATCACAGTGTGAACCAATAATTCAACATACTAGTGGGCCTGCTTGTTGGACATACAGTATCCATCTCACCTTGCAAACCACTGTAAAATCCATATCTACTCCTTACAGAAAGCAAAGTGAGGGAAAGAAAACACATTTCCACTCTGATTTTACTGCACACGTGTGTGCAACTCAACTCAACACTAACTGCAATGCCCCACTCTGCTACGTGTAATAAATAAGAATGCTTTGGTGGGCCGTCCACGTGCCTTTTATTGTTGTTGTTTAGTATGTTTTCCCCCCTCTCTCTCCACCCCTGTAAACCTAAACAAATGTCTAAGTTTGAGCTAAGTGAACAAATTGAGCTGGCTCAGTTGAATGAAACCTCTAATGATCCACCACCCCCATATATTTACTGAGGCAGGTCCTGCATGAGCATTGACACAACCCAGGCAATTTGTTGGGGTTTGACTGTACAGTATGAGGATTCAAACATGCTTGGCATAGCATAAGCAGTGGAGTAACTGGAAGGGATGGATTTATCAGCTCAGTGGGTGACAGGGTACGGTGGGAGGACAGAGCAGACGTTTTTTTGGCCGAGCAACTCTGAAATAAGCTGCCGTTAATGACCTCCCCGCGCACACTGTGCACGGGTAATATGGCCTGTGAAGGTCCTAATGCCTGCCATGTTCACGGATCACGTGGCCTTCTGTAATGAAGATGCGGGGGAAGACTGGATGACACATTCATACCGGGCAGTCGTTGTGCATCAGACAACAGAATGTTTGATAAGGAACACCTGGCAGATAAACGAGATGTATTCCTGGCATTTATTTTGGATGGGGAAAACAGCACTGCAAAAATCAACTGCAGAAAAACAGAATCAAAGCCACTCAGCAGGGAACCCTCCGTAAATTGTCAGAAATTACATGTTGGCATTGCAAAAATAATGTTTTTGTTTTGAGTGTCCCTATGCCCGAGAGTTGAGTGTCTTGTCTAATCTGTACTCCTCCTCTTACAGCTCTCATACATTTTACACTGTTCTCTACAGCCAACCTCTATTATGGTTTCTGTGACGGTGCTTATTTGGGAGCGCTATAATTCAATTGAGGGGCATACTTTAATGATCACAACTAAAAGAATGTCTTCAAACAAGACAGGATCTTATATTTCACTCTTACATGAGGAACGTCGTTGTTATTAAAGTTCTAATTTCCATTGGGTGTTTCGCCAGATTGTATTGTAGTGCATTGTAGCACTTCATGATTTATACACGACGCTGTATTGTACATCGCAGAAATGACTCTAAAGCCGTGGACATATTAGTCATAGTCAAAGACCTACAAACGCACCGTTGCAGTTTTTACCCTATCTGTGTGGAGCGGCGCCATTTGTCCTCCCTTCATATCCTTGGGGAGGCTGACAGATGTAGCAGAAAAACCTGTTGGTCATAGTTTCTTAGCCCCTACACCCCATGGTCCCCAGCCCACATAATATGTTGCTTGTCATTGTGAGCAGGGCGAGAGCAGATAATGCCCCTCTTGGACATACTTTACTCTGCAGTCATACACACTGCAAGCAATATGTCTTTATTTCACAGGGCAGCACAAGCATCTTATTCATTCTAAATTTGTTTTTGTTTTTTTTTTGCCCTAAAGGAGGAAAGGTCACATAAGATATTGCGCTGTCGGTGAAGGTGGGAGCTGTGGTTATTTTGTAGAAGAATACTTCAACAGGTGTCATCGTGTATGAGTGAATTTGGGACAACATTGCTAAGCACTAGGCTACCCTCTTGCCTAAGACGTATACAGAGACGTGACCGCGCTATGACTTCATTGAACTCACTTCCTGAATGCTATAGAATGTGTTAATTAGTGTGTGCTAGCATGAAGCCACAGCCTTTGCGGGCAACCTAACAATGCACGCAATCCATTCTTCTCAATGAAATGTGTATGGAAGAAATGGAAGAAATGAAACACAATGGGGTCTCAGTTGAAAAGGATATGCCGATGGCGGTTTAATTTGTCCAGTGTTAACACCCACACATGCGTAGTATGTGGTCTTTTCATGTTGCCATGAGGACAAGCATGAGTGGAGAAACTGAGAAAATGAAGTAATAGGCAAATAGCATGGAGTGACAGAGTGTGATTTTGGCCAGATTTGAACAATTTTCACTTGCGTCACATTTCCTTGTCAAACCTTGATTTCCTTTCTATCAGCCGTCAACTTGTGTGTTAGTGAATGCCATGCATGCAATCTTGCGTTTGAGTTTTTAAACTCCATTCTGTGCTTCATGTGTCACTAGCCATCTTGTCCTTAATTATTTGCTTGACACCAAATGTCTCTCTCTCACACACACACACACGCACACACACGCACACACACACGCACACACACACGCACACACACACACACACCAAAGTGGGTGCTGTCAATATTTACTAATTTCTTTTTATTTTATCTATCTGTCCTCTCTGTTGTGTAGGGGGAATGAAAGATACAAATATTGTTTAAATTCAAACTTGTCTGTATCGCATCAGTGTGGTGTCTTTCATACCCGACTAACAGGAATCCCTGACATGATGATTTGACAGCTTTTAACATTTTTCTTAGACAAATATTCTGTGCTCCAAAGAAAATGACTATTACCATCATTAGGATGGGTAGATGTTTATTCTATTCAGCCAGATCTTCTCTGGACGTTAAAGGAATACTCTACCCAAAAATGAGCGTGAAAAGGTATCTTATCGACTTCGTTGTATTAAGAATAGAACCTTCCAGCAATCCATTCTGTGAGGTGTGAGTGAAGTGATACAGTACTGTAGCTGTAATGCAAATACATCTACATGACTGTGGTATATCTTTATTTTATATTATTCTGTGATTTTCATTGTTACATTTTGTTTTAATTAGCTTGAAGGTGTTTGTATCTTGCCAACATTTCGCACAGCGACATCATTCATTTGATTTAGTAGTTCTGATAAAACAATAAGCAATAATAGCACAACTGGGCTGACAGTGACCATTTAATACAATTTAATGCCCCCATCCTTAATTTCTCTCTTGTTCCTGACCTCCCTAGGTCGCACCATCATCCTGTCCACTCACCACATGGACGAGGCAGACATTTTAGGCGACCGCATCGCCATCATCTCACAAGGCAAGATGTGCTGCTGTGGTTCCTCGCTCTTCCTGAAGAAGTGCTTTGGCAGCGGTTACTACCTGACTCTGGTCAAGGCCAGCAGTGAGAAGATGTCCAGGCACCGTAGTGGCCTTACAAAGAACCCACCAGCGGAGGTTAGATATGTGCTGCTTATAGTTTCAGTAGCTAGATACTTTATTGTATCCATGAGACATTTGTTTTGGGTTCTTTAATGCCCAGATAACAATACGTGGCCATCATCACACTAGATATTACTAAATTAATTAAATAAATAAATAGATGATACTCAAAAGACATAGTAAACAGAGCACACACACAACTAAAGTATCAATCAAAAATAAATGTATCCTGCCCCAACAACAAAATAATTATACTGTTCCCATGTGGAACTACAATCCAAGCAATAACCAGGCCCAACCCGGTGACTGTGACCAATTAGGGTCAATGTATTCAAAGAGAGTACAATTCCAACTGTAAATGTGTAGGTAGGGGTTGGGCACCTTGCTTACAGGAAGGTAGGGCATGTCAGGGTTTGAACCCACAACAATTCCTTTGAAAGTCAGCCCTAATCTCCTGCTCCCCGTTTTAACTCTGGTTTTGATGTGTTATGCCTTTACACCTTTACACATACATAGTATAATACTAGAGTAAAATCCATTGAATAATTTAGCTACATATTAACTTTTTATGAATATATATAATTCTGTTTGACCTTGTTTATCAAAGGCCGGACTTCAGTTGAGGGTCACCCTGACACAGCAGAGGGCTACCTCTACTTTGTTATTGAGCATGGCTCCCTCCAACTTCCCCACTGCCCTCCCCCATAATGATCTGTGTTTAGTCTCCCCCAGCATGAAAACTGTCAGACGCCTACGTGCTGGATGATACTAATTGTCGCCTGGGAGAGGGGAGATTCTCCATCTTGCTCGCCAATGGTGCCTCACACACTTAGTTTTAATCAATAAGAGCAAATGAACAAGATGCACTGTTGCCAGCGGGCCAGAGCAATTACCATTAGTCTACAGGCTCTTTGTGGTGAGCCCAGTCATTTGTTTGAAATAAATAAATAAATAAACAAACAGACACGTTTGCGGGCTCGGTAGAAACCATGGCTTGGTAATTAAGCGGCCCAATATTGTAGGTGGGATAAATGCTTAAAAAGCCCAAGAGTAATTTCTCTTTAAGGGAATTCAAGGCTCAACACAGAATGGGGAAATATAGCAGAGACAGAGATGAATGAAACAGGCCCTGAGGGGGTTAGTGGATGTAATTTTACTATTGTTTAATATGCCCTGACCTATTGTCGGAGTAAACCTAACCCTGCATTGTGTGTGCACAATATAGTCTTTGCTCCTTGCTACATATTTGAGAGACTGCGCTGGTTTCACTTGGCACAGCTACAGATACTGCATCTGTTGGCGTAGCAAATAAATTATAACGCGTGGGCGGCAAGAGTTATTTCATTTGTAACAGAGAGAATGCGAATGAGGCACTGATAATCCTTCTAAGTGACACAGCACAATGTCTTTCTAACAAAGTTTGTGATTAACAGCAGACAGACTATTCCCAGCGGAGTAGAAGCCCGGACGATGGTATCGGCAGTCAAAACTGGAGCAACGCTGACCTCTCAGGTACACCTGATAATGTCAAGTAGTGCATGATGCATCTGCCTCTGGAAAGCTGCTTATAGTGTAGCTCAACACCTCGATTCTCTGATCAGATCTACATAACTGTGTGCTTTTGCGGGTCAGGTTTTTGATACAGTCAAACTGTCACTTTGTCACAGGCTGACAGACATCAACTGATGTTGTATGCATTCCAATTATCAACCAATTATCCATCCAATCAAATTGTGTCCCACTAATTGGGGAAAATGTGATGGGCTAAATGACTGCTGTCTACGAAGGGTTAAAAGAATGCAGGTTTTCATTACGAATAAATACAATGCCAGCTGACTCCACTTATTAGTTCATCCATCTCCAGTGAGAGGTGTTGCTAATCAGTCTAATTACTCAGAGTAGCGATTGGTTGGATCACTCAAACTCTGATGGATGTAAAAGTACAAGATGAGATCCTAGTCTAAGTGCTACATTACAAGCATGCTAAACTGTTTGACAAATTAAAGTCCCAATGAAACTGCTTGCTGTTGACATATTTCCTTTAAAAAGAAGTTAGTACGGGATGTTTCATGGGTATTTACTTGTTCCTACAATAGCCAATAGCATTGTGGTAGATTATATATGCACACCCGCCGGATGTGAAGATGTAAAGCTAATTTAATTGAATGTCAAAATGCATATAGACCCCCAATTACAGTTAACAGCAGTACTTCCCACCCAAAGATGGTATACAGTGTAAAGAGGTCTAATGAGCCATGTTAACTCATAACCTTGTTTGCAGCAAATGCAGGCATCAGTAAGCCCACTGTTGCACTCATGTCTAGCCCAGCATTACAAAAACGGCATGCTACAGATGTAAAGAACCTGCCATTTTTTAAAATAAATAAATAGTTCAGAATTGTTTAGATACCACTGACAGTGGATTCCCATGCATCACACACCACCTATACACATATTTCCACAAATAGTGTAGTAAGCCATTTACCTCTTCATAAAGTGTGGGGCGGCTTTGCTTGGATAGGCTGCTGTGATTACATATGAGGGGCAGCGGATCGATACCAGAGGCGGCCTGCCCCTCAACATTGTTCTGATTGATTCCTACTGATGCCAGGACTGAAAATGGATGAGGCAGGAGAATTATGTCCACTGATCTATTGCACTGTGTTCAAAGGTCACGCAAATGTGGAGATTATAATATGTTATACAGCAGTATTTGAATGTCTACTAAACTCGTCCAGAACTGGTATAGCTCAATTTATGTGTAACTGTACTTTAAAGGGGTGATCTGAGATTATTTTGTTTTCGTAAGAAAATTTTTTGTTTCAAACATGAAAACACGAGAATCTTGTCTGGTGTAACCAGACTGAAAATTCACTTTGTGAATATGGTTTGGACACTGAGAAGTGTTTGCCATGTTTGCATTTTACTGGGCGTATAGACCTCTTCATTTTGAAACTATTGGACAGCCTTTAACCAATTGGCATTGCTACAACTGTTTCATTTAGCTCTCACACGAATTTGAAACACACTCTTCAACATCATCACATGTACCCACCCTAGGGCTGGACAATAATTCAATATTCAATTCAATATATATCGCGGAATAAATGTTTTTAATAATGGTGATATGATTTTTTTTTTATTTCCGGTATTTCGATATACTATACTATACATTACACATAGTATTTGTCACTGAATGATGGGCGCAAATGTAACAGAAAGGCTTAATATTACGTATTATGACATCTTCCTTCGCTAACAGTCAGTCACATCTTCTGTGGAACTGCTAGCTAACTAGCTGCTTCTAATTAATGGGATCCTTCACAGCGCCAGTCACCAGAATCGCTAATGACACCTACTGGTGGACATAAATATAGCCTACATTAAATAAAGGTAAATATTGTATTAACAGAAAGACACAGTTAATTGTTTCTTTCATTTATTTTGACTGTGATTTCACATTTCGTGTTTGTGTAACGCGCGAGCGGGCAAGGCAGGAACCAGGCGCAGGGTTTGGCTTAAATAATAATTTAATGAGGACAGCTCACAAACACACACACACTACATGAAACAATAACCGACACTGAAACAAACAGAAGCCCCATCCTAAATACTAAAGCAAACCCCCA
>JAOEGT010010996.1:0-10951 GCA_025447795.1 Speoplatyrhinus poulsoni
CTGAAGCTGCTGCCCCCGCGACCCGACTCCGGATAAGCGGGAGAAGATGGATGGATGGATGGATGGATGGATGGATGCTGTATTTTGGGTATTTTATATATTTAATGATTTTCATTAGATATTAATAGAAGTACTAGTAAATAACTAAAGAAAACAACACTGTAAATGTAAAATGGTTCATCATGTTCACCATTAACGAAAAGATGGTGTTGGAACACTCAAATTCAAAAAAATGAAAACAGCTGGAGAGGTTAAAGGTGTGACTTGAAAGAGAACCATCATCTGGGATAGAGTCTGTTTCATGATAGACAAATAAGAAGGTCTAATGCCCCTTGCTTATGTTCACCGTTATATAAGGCTTGTCACGCGTCACAAACCCACGCTGTTACACGACAGTAAGCTAATGAGAGCAGCTTTCTAGAGCCTGTATCTGTATTTTACACCTGCTTCTGAGCCTTGATCTTCACTATTGCTAACTATCTGGCTAGATGCTGTAGTGTAGGCTACAGTACACTAATGTGTTTGAGTATGGTACATACACATCTATCAATTTATGCTGTTATTAAATATTTATCTTTAAAACCTTGGCTGATTTTAAATCACATTTTTATTTAATTCAACTGACCTGGATTCTGAATTATCTGGACTTGATTTAAAGCTCCAATCCACATAACTTTTGCCTTTAAGCCTATAAATTGCAAACAAATTGCTAAATGAGCATGCTGCCATCAGTAATTGCCACCTATTTTCTATAATGTGTCTCGATCAATATCTTTAGCTATGTTTATCTCCACCGATGCAATCTTCTTGTGTGAATCTTGTCTTACTTTAACGGATGATAAATTAAATAGCATCTTGTTAAGAATGATGCGTTAATTAAGGATTACTGTTTTAAATATATCAGGTTTGAGCTCACTTTGTCTCAAACAATTAATCATAGATTACGAGGATATAGGCTTAAGGATATCAAGACAACTAGATATCCCAAACCATCTCTAGATCAAATGAGGTCAATTCCATTAGTGCAAGGTGAGCCAGCCTATTATATGCACCTACAGTGAAGTGTTTTCATTTAAAATTGGCCAGTTTGGAGGCCTGCATAGCCCACAGATGGGCAAACCACTGGCCTTAAGAAACCAGTCAATTATTCATCCAGTCTTTTGTCTGTGTGATGCAGAGCTAGCCTAGCCTACTTTCCGCCTGTACTTTCACAGGGACTGGTACTTGTTGCTTGCCAAAATATCTCCCAGAACATCCATTATGCATTGGGTTATTCTGCATAGAGTAATCATACAATATGGCTCTGTGGCCATTCATAATGGGACCAGCACTGCATACAAGTCTTTGGAAAATGCGTTTACTGGTAAAAAAACACAGACACGCTTCCCACAGACTACAATACACACAAGCACAGTCACACAAAAAAATACTACGACACGCACACACACACACACAGTACACTCCCAATAACACCCATCTCCAAAGCATACACTCAATGAACAAACTATATGCACGGACACTGGCACTCATTCACAGATGACAACACCCCCCCCCCCGCCACACACACACACACACACACACAAAACACAATCTGAGTGCGGCGGTCACGACGTTTACCTTTGCCCGCTGGCGTGTGACAGCGCAGCGACCCTGGAGTGCAGACAGCACACAGCTCACTGAGGCAGGGAGTGGCCAGGCGCGTCGACCAGCCCCTGGACTCCACAGGGTGGCTGGGATGGAGCCATGCTCACGGGGCCCTGCGAGGGCGACCAGACCGCGTGACGCCGGCGCTGCGTGGACGGAGGAGGTGATGCGCGTCGTTCCACGGGGATGCAGAGAGTAAGGCATCCGCGTGGCGCCTCTATCGTCGCCCAGACGCCAGGGAAACCGGAGGGAATGAAGCAAAACACACAGACCTTAAACCACACCCCCCTCCATGCTGAACAACCAACCGTCAGCTGCCTCAATGAGATAGATGCAGCACACAGTCTGTGTCTCTCTAATTCACTGCTTCCCTGCTCTATTTCTGTCCTTCCTGCTCATACTTCCACTCCACTGGTCCCTCCCTCTCTCTCTCTCTAATGCCCAGTCTGTGCCCAGAGGAGGCTGAACATGTGTTGAGGGGGTGGGGGTTGTGGGACGGCTGACTTCATAGGTGGCACCACTGCTAGCTTAGTGGCTTTTGCGCGGACACCACGGGCTTCCTCGTCGGTTCGACGAGACGACGCCTGCCGCCTTTTGATGTGGGGGGGGGGTATAGGCGAAGACTGCAATATTCTGCTGCTTGTGCGACGGTGACGTGAAATATGATAAACATCACCGTCAGCTAAATAGTCTGCCCGGCACCGCAGCTTCATCGCACACGGTGTGGGGTGGGGGAGGGGGGGCTCTCACTGTTCCTACCTTAATGATTATAGCTACAATGCTGTTTAAAGGGAGAATATGGGGGTAGAGCGTGGTGTGAACCGGTGAGTGTTATGGGGGGAGGAGCAGAGAGCAGTGCAATCTCTTCAGCTTCACACCCAAACAACAACGTCTTTGTGAGTTGTGTTTCAACCACAAAGCTTATTCCAGACACAAATCAAGGAGTGTGCCTTTAACACAGAGAGAGGGGGGACTCTGTTACGCGTTTTCCTACACTATTCGACGGGAGCAGAGAGAGCGAGAGAGAGAGAGAGAGAGAGAGACGGGGGAGGAAAGGGGGGAAACAGCAGAGAGGAAGGGGTGGGGGAAGAAAAAAAGATAAGCGAAAGAGAGTGTGTGTGTTGGGGGGGGGGGTGGCTGGGAGATTTGTAGTATTTATAGAAGGTTGAGATGCTGATGTGAAAAGAAAAAAACAAGGCTGCAATCACATGGTTCCTTGGCTCGGATCTGACAGAGACGGCCAGTATTGACGTGAACAACAAACAAATGCTTCCCAGAAGAAATAACATGTAGTTTACTGTATCTGTTGTCACTAGTCTGATATCATGACTATTAGATTCCTGGATGGTCTCAGGAAATCATGGAAATAACCATTAAAGCCATTTACTGTACAATATACCGACTCGCTGGGCCACTGGGGTTGATGGGGAGGACTATAATTTCAAATAAAATGGAAATTGTGCGGTTGCTGTTTCAATTGGAGAACTGTGTGGCTTAGCAGATGAATATTTAAAACGTGATGATGAAAATGTGCTTGCAAAAATGTAAATGAATGAATGTTGAGACCTGGAGACCCCTGGGCTTATGCTTTGACCTAGATTAGGCCTTTACGCTATACCAAGCCTGGCAGGCTGTGTGTGTGTGTGTGCTCAGATGCTTCATAGTGAGAGTATGTAAGAGGATGACAGAGAGAGTAATTGTGTGTGTATTATGCTTGGGCATAACTGTGTTGGCTGCGTGACTTAACAGCTTGAACTGATTTCAACACAAAGAGAAAATCTTAAGAATCCCTAACACTCAGGGCCTCATGTACTAACATATTCGCGTTAGTTTTAGGCGTAATTTTGTCGCACTTCGCGCCTAAAAACATGACATCTTATGTGCTAAAATGCTATTCTGCCTGCTGAAGGAACACAGGATCGGAAGTTGCGCTTTCCTATTCATTCACATGGATTCATGGGAGGGTCGAGGGGAGATTGTGTGTGTCTCGCAAACAAATGGTCTTGTCTACATGATCACACAACATGCTGAATTGACAGTGACCAAGCCTCTAAACATTAACTCAGTCTATTCAGGTTTGGCAAAATATAAAATAATTTGTATGGGTTTTTCTCCTGACTCTGACATGCTTCAATGCAACTGAATACCATCTCGCATATTAAAGATTGTCATATAGACATTGTTAAAGCTGTACAATCCTTCCTTTCTGTATCAATGCATTCCTTTGGATTATTCGAAGGAATCATCTGCTCCAGTTCCACTGGCCTCTGGCGTAATTCTCCTCGATGTCACCAACTCAGGAACACAATGTATGGATGTCACGCTACTATAACATACTCTACGCCAATAGAGACCATTCAATTGCCATGTACAGTAATATATTGTAGAGATTTGTATGACAGTAAATTATGACATAACATAAATTAGTGCTTTAATGCATTAATGCAAGTGCATTAATTTGAAGGTACACTACATATACAGAAGCACTTCTACAACCCTAAGTGTCCGCACTAGCTCACTGATAGAAACAACAACTGTCCATTAAGTTGTACTGTATGCAGCTGAAGGGAGAGGGCAGAGAATAGTAAGAGTCTACTGTAGGGTGAGGAGTAGAGAGGAAGGACACCTGAGTGCTGGACAACAACAAAACAAGAATACCCAAACCCAGGAAGAGGAGGAGGAAATATCTTATTTGATTACATCATACTTACAGATGTCAAACTGCACTACTGCAACACTACTTTCTCATTAATATGGATATAAGGCTCTACTTCAGATTGTATTTCAGAACAGAACTGTGGACATTCAGGCTTGGGGTTTATGGGAACACATCAGTGCACACAAGCTATTTTCTCCAAACAGGAAGTGACACGACATGAATCGTCTTGAATTCCAATCTGCCAGGCAATTAGATATTTTGGGAGTCTGGCACAATTCCACGAATCACAGAGAGAGCGTGTTTCCCACATGTATTAGAATTTAAAGAGGTACTCCTCATCTTTGTCTGAAATTTGTGCTACAAAAAGGTTTTGTCTTTAGTGGATTGCATGCCTATCTACCCATCCCCCTAGAGCTTTTACAGGATCTCCTGTTCTCTACCTCTCCCCCAAAGCTGTCCACAGTTGTAGACCCAACAGTATGCTGAGGCAAATATGAGGGCATTATAAAACAATCAAGTAGTGTACTTAACATTAGGTACCTTACTTTACTACTCACTATGAGAAAGGACATATGACAATCAAAATAAAACTAATACAATTCTTTATTAAATATAATGAATCTTATTCAGGGAGATAATTACAGAGTGAGTCACATGTCAGCATATGTCCTTTACTTAAGCGATTCCAAATTCAAATTAAACACTTCTGTTCAAGCCACAGTTGCTGACCCCATGTGAGGGTGTGCCTTCTTGATGATTGACAGTTTCAGCTAAAAATGTCATTGCAGATGACGTTATTGTTATAAATACAATAAATCTATCAGGAATAAAATTTGTGCTCTAGATGTTTGCTGAAAGTAAGTATTTTCCACAGCGATTAAGGCACAGATATCCAATATGGTCTAAATACAGGGAACATTATATTAAATACTCCCATTCTAGCTGCATAGATTAACTTTTGCATGATTATTAACACTGCATTTAGTTTTGTCAGATAGAATTGGCTTCCCCGGTCCACACAGGACGTAGTCTCAGCCTTGACATATTATGTAAGGTCTGGGACACAGTCTACTTGACAGGAGAGGTATTTTGATTGACATGCACGACAACCATACGTAACTCAATGACCAAGTCGGATGTTAAACTTACAATCTGAAATTTGTTGAAAAACTAATTCTGGCTGAACAAATTCTGTCTGTTTACAGGTCTCGAAAATCTGTAAAATTAGTAGGCTATGGTAACTGCTTAAATTAAATAGAACATTTTAAATTTGTAAATAAAGCACTGCACTAGCATCACACTGGAAATGACAGATGCATAGTTGTGAGTGACAATGATGATGAGTATCAGACATTCAGCACAGAGTTGATTATGTGACGTAATGCTAATGGATGGAATAGGCTGTGACTACACAGGAAGTAATGAGGTTTATGGAAGTAAAAAAAAAAATGTCTGCTGAAAGTCAGAACCCACTTTCCAAACAGATGTAGAATACAGTGCAGTAACGTCAACTGCCGCCAGTTATCCAAGGTCTCCCATCAGCTGTAACAATCAAACTGCAACATAGGAGGTGTTACATGTGTCTCCTCCTCATCTCTCTCCAGAACTCGGCGAGGCCTCCAGCCAGTGCCGTCTCCCCCAGGCTCCGGCACTCTGCGGGAGTGAAGCCCACCAGAGCAGTGCCCTTGGTGGCCACCCCCCGCTGCCCCGCCAGCTTTGCCACCCTGGCGCTGATGACAGCGGCGGGGGCGTGGCAGTAGGTTTGCCCACCCGCGCTGTAGCAGGGCCACGTCTGGCCGGGCGGGCTGCCCGTCACGCCCTCCACGTTGCAGGCCACCTCCACCGCCCCCTGGTGCGCCAGTGCCAGCACCTGAACACCTGGCAGGCCCCGCGGGGCCGACTGGCGGATGGCTGCGGCGATGTGGCGGCCCACGGCAACGTCCGGGGTGTCGATGGTGACGTTACAGGTTGTCACGTACGCACTGGCCCCTACGCCTGTCAGGTGTAAAGGAGACACCCTGAGATCAAATGGAGGCAGGTCAGAAGCTGCTGTCTAGCCAGTCAACTCTAAACATACGGTGGCTACTAGGAATGTGCAGAGAGCCCACTATTTGTATTCACATTTGTATTTGTTCGTCAGCAAAATTATTTTTATTCGTATAAAAATGTACATTTACGGGAGTGCATGCAGATACAGCTGTATCGCACAAGCGTTGGTGTTGGTGTACAGAGTAAAGCACTCGGTAAAGTTCGAGTCCCGGGTGGGACAATTGTTTATGTATACTGTATATATTGTATGCAATATTTAACTTCATGTCCGTGGTAATAAATAATTTGTTTTTGTATTACCCGTTTTTAGTTAATCAGGCATATATATTTGATCTACGATAAGCATATTAGCCTAGTGCCTAAAATAATCATGTCGATATTAGGGCTGGGCGATATACCGGTATTTAATTTATACCGATGTATTTTCAAAGGAGATATAAAATTAGACAATATTGTTTATACTGACATAAAATTAGACAATATTGTTAATACAGATGTATTATTATGTATTATGCGTTCATAACTTTTTTTGTCGTGTTTCCCACCATGCCTGCACTTGTCTTGGGGAATGGAGTCGGGAGCGCGTGATTTACTGCGTTTAAATGTCGAAGGGGCGGAGGCGCCAGAGAAAGCTCAGATTTCAACCTAAAGTTTACTTTAATTAATAGTTAGAGTTGACACGCACCTTTTTTCAGAGTAGCCAATGAGAGAGCAGATACTGAGTCACACAGCTCAATTTCCATTTTTGACAAACAGATACAGGTAGCCAGCTAGTATTACAAGCTACCGGTAATTAAAAACAAGTGTGGATAAAATGTTGTATACTGTCGTCATAACTGCAATATTGACATCCTCTCTGCTATGGATTTAACCATGTACAACTAATTAATGTAGCTAAAAAATAAAAAATAAAAGGCACATTTCCATCAGGTTTCCTGTTTTTTCCATTTTATTTAAATTGCCACGATTAGCATAAATAGTTTGTTGCTAGTCTAAACTATGGATGTATTATACAAATGCATTTGCTTTTTACAACACAGTCGATGCAGCAGTATTATAATAGTCTTGCAAAATACATACAGTATGCAGTATCTCTGGCTAAACTATGAATGCACAATGAAGATCTTTATAGTGTAATTGCACCTTAAAAATTTAGTAATGTAGTTTTTTGAGCTGTAAACCAAGTAATTGGGTTGATCTGTGATTAGACACATCAAGGCTGGTGTTATTATTGGCAAAATTCTCATTATTATACAAATCTGCATTTTATGTGCTGAAAACAGAACTACACGTCATATCTGTTAAAAATCACAGCAGGACCTTGCTGGTTTTCATCGGTACACTTAGTACACTCATACATCATCAAATTAAAATGTTAATGTTAATGGGGGTCCCCCTCTCAGCCCCTTTACTCCCTTCACGCAGCTTCTTGACGCAATTTTCAAAGTTGTAATGGGTGGAGTCAGGCTCAGAGCAGGAGTGCAGTTACACTTTAACAAACACATTTACTTTTTAACACACAGTCGATGCAGCAGTATTATTATACAGTCTTGTATAATCAATATAAAGTGAGATTTTCAAACGCTCTCATTGTATAGCATTTGTGATCATTGTTGAGTGTTTGTCGACTAGTCTAATTAAAAAGTGTTGAGTTTAAATGACTCGGAAATTCTAGTCATCATTACTATAGGAACATCCATATTATGTTCCGTTTACATTGTATTTGCACAGATGCATTTTGATAAGCAAGAGAGATAAACCTGTAATGTTTTAATTTCGCTAAAAATTAAAGTGCTTGTGACATCTCACATTTGGCATTGATGTAGACCTGAACATTTAGCCCACTTTTGTAGAAAATACCGATATACATTGTATCGGAATTCAACCTAAATATTGGCATATGATTTTTGGTCCATATCGCCCAGCCCTAGTCGATATGGTAATAGGCAATATGCTATCCTTGTTATTATTTAGAAAGTATATTGGCAACCCATTTTTTAGAGGACTTCACATGTTTTGTCACGACAGGTAAAGTTGTCAGAAATAGATAAAGGTAACTAGGCTAGACAACGGGGCTAACTGAAACTAAGCTGAAATAGTGGCACAACTTAACTAGATGTACTGTACCTAGTTTTAGCACAGAAGAAATATAGTTTTAACTCTCTATTTCTCCTGTGTGATTTTTGCAACTGTGTGACACAGGCATAGGTGTGTAGTAGAGCTTTTATCGGGCCTGAAAAGTTGAACGAGACAGGGACTGAGCCCAACATAATTATGTCCGAACTCGATTTGAACCTGCAGGTGTATAGCTTTTTGAAGCCCAAACTCGATAACAGCCTGACATTAATTGTACAACTTTCCCAGGCTATGGTTGCTCATCGCCATAATCAGAACTATATGCGCATCACTCATTGATGTAGAGATCTCAGCTCAGATAATGCTCAATCTCATTTTATGATGGAAAGACTAAATGATAGCCTGTATTGAACAGCTTTCTGGATAGTGTCAAAAAGAAAAGAAAACAGTTTAGCGCTACCATATTCAGCTCATTATGGAATTAAACACTATTTGTCATTGAAATGGTAAACACATTAGCCTAAATCATATAGTCTGTTGTATAATAGGTTATTAGTCAAGAACATGAGTCATTCTACCCTTTTCAACATTATATATTTAGGAATACTGCTTGGAGCAAAACAAATACATGTACAGTATTCACCTCTTCAGCAACATCCATTTTAGAGATTCTCTCTAAATTACAAGGAATCAGTGAGAGGGAAACGGGGCAATGGGCTGCAACCGGGAGAAACAGATCTGACTGAGATATGACAAAATGTCATATAGGCTACTAAACATTATAATGAAAATTAAATATTTGTATTAATTAGTAAATACATCTCAAACCCGATGTGCCTTTTGGGATATGTGAGAAATACATTTTCTGCGCTTATACTCTCATATTATCTTTCTGTCACATTAGCAAAGCAGGCAGAGCGTATGTAGACTATCCATCACATTATAAAACGCCAGAAACTGTTGGTTTTTCTTCCCGAACACAAATAATAAAAAAAACTATTTGTTCGATATAAATATTAGTTAAAACCCACTATTTGTGCTTATCGGCTCCACCTCTAGTAGCTACACACTTATGTGGTAGTAGGTTATTCTACTACTGTATGATATAGGCCAGTGGTTCTTTTACAAGCCAAGTAACCTTTACCAGATAAAATAAATAAATATAGGATTTAATCACATACAAGAAGCATTGAATGTTAAGCTGCAATACAAGCAGAAAATATAAATAGGCTACTATTAGTTTTACGTAATCCCTGTAGTATCTAAGTAGCCCCATTTGAGAAACACTGCTATAGGACATACAATTAAAAACCTACTGTATACACTCTTATACTCCTCATACTCTATAATATATATTATGATAAGGCTGGTCTGTGCATGGATATAGTCGATGTGTTCTTCTCTACTGCTAGAATGTTTCCCTCTGATGTTCCAGTCCAAGTCCATATGGCTTGATTCCACCACACAGAGATGTGCAATATTCTACTTCATCTGACAGTTGTAAGCGGGTGGGATTACCTCACCTGTGAGGCCATAGTGTTTCCGTGGCTGTGGCCCCACATCAGGCGTGACAGCCTGCAGGTCCACTGTCTTCTTAAACCAGCCCAGCTCCTTCCTCCTCTGGGCGAGGCCACGCCCCAGAGGCGTGTCTGCCCAGCCGAACAGGAAGGCACTGGTGCCCTCGACCTGCTCCGTCAAGCCCACAGCCACAGCTGCTCACAAGCAGGCCAAACAACAGGATGTTGAAGGAAGTGCATGTGACTAGAATGTGCAAGCAGAAGCACACCTTCCCAACACCAGTGACCAACACTAGTCACGTGAATGCACAGGTGAAAGGTGTACAGGGGACAAAACCCATCCAGGCTATGTGCCTCCGTCATCATCACGGAAGATGATTGTCGGAGCAAAGGTCTACTACAATATTAGATTTGTGTTTTCTGACGAGCTACTGAACATTAAATAAATGTTTTAATCCAAAGAACCAGCAGAACATTATTATATTTAACATAGTAAACATTTATAAATTAAACATTTCAATCTACAGGAGAAAGCATTCTGGTTCCATCAGGTGTTACCGTGGTTTTATGTATTAGTTAAACTGGCCAGTTTCTACCAGTATACTATACACACACACACACACACACACACACATGCGGTCTTATGTAAACATGCAAATGAGTTGCAGTCTGCACAGTGGCATTGCACTCACTTGTTTTTATCTAGGTCTCCTAAAATATGCTTACCCTTTTTCCCAAATGTTACTTAGAGTTGTAAAATAGGCCAATACTGTACAATATACAGTATACTGTTTACAGTATTACACACATATTATACAGTACATGTCCATAATTCCCATGTTATTTTGACCAGTATTTTGTCTACATCAACCCCTGATAGCAGGGTAAACACAGCTGTCACAAATCAAATTGACACTGCTTCTGTTTGATTAAGGCAGGGGTAGGGAACCCTGGTCCTGGAGAGCCGCAGCCCTGCATGTTTTAGATGTCTCCCTGCTCCAACACA
>JAOEGT010011007.1:0-10951 GCA_025447795.1 Speoplatyrhinus poulsoni
TAACACACACACTTCTAACTTTGTTCATTAGAATCAGGTGTGTTGGAGCAGGGAGACATCTAAAACATGCAGGGCTGTGGCTCTCCAGGGCCAGGGTTCCCTACCCCTGGTATAGAACAAGGAAAGCATGTCAAAGCCAGGTAACCAAGTTTAAATTAAAATTAATTTAAAATAATTGACATTAGGGTATTTTCCATAGATATTATTAGGACAAACAGCATTTCATGTAGTACTGGTATATACTGTAGTGTATCCATGCCTTCAGGGCTGGTAATTTTATATTTTATTAACAGAAAGTTCACTACAGTTGCTGAGTTGAGTTATTTCCTCATTGACTTTTCTTTTGTGAAAAATAAAACAGACAGGAAAGGAAAAAGAGCAATCTGCCCTGGCTGTGGAAACAAATTTACCTTGTGCTCAAGGTGTGTCTGTGAGCAAATGGCAGACAGAGAGGGGGAAGATGCATGCGTGTGCATGGATGACAAATGGAAAGATGGATTCAGAGGGCGTGCGATAATGAGGGAGCAAGAGAACGAGTCAGAGAGAGACAGAGAGCGAGACAGACAGAGAGAGAGACACAGAGAGAGAGACAGAGAGAGAGACAGAAAGAGAGAGAGACACAGAGAGAGAGACAGACAGAGAGAGACAGAGAGAGAGACAGAAAGAGAGAGAGAGAGACAGAGAAACACAGAGACAGAAGAAGAATACTTAAGGAAAGAGCACCATGCATGTATCTGTGAAGTGTAAAACACAACACAGGCTTTCAGTAGCATACCAAGAATGGCATTGTTTAAACTATGCCATTATATTTATTACAAGTGTGTTTTACAAAGTGCCCGAGGTTCCCAGAGGTGGCATGTGACAGACTACTGTGGCGTTGTGCGTGTGTGCTACTGCGGCGTGATGTGAGTTACGTGCCCACAGGCGTCGGTGCGGGCTCCACTCACTTTGCGGCATCCTTGCGGAGCTGCTCGTGCCTCATCAGGAGCTGCTTGCGCTCCCGGAAGGCCTTGCGGACGGTGTAGCCCTTGTACACAGCCTGGATGGAGGCCGCCGCGATGTCCTGGATGGCCGCGATGGAGAGAGCGCCATGCTCCAGCATGAACTGTGTCACCTCGCTGTGCTCACCCAACAGAGCGTAGTCCAACGGAGTGTACCTACACAACAACAAACAACACACAACACACACACACACACACGACCCTGTGACCCTGTAATTCCACTAAACTGTGACTAACAGTTAATAAGAACATTTGTCGATAGCAGATGAAGCCAGGAGGAACCAAGATATGTTGCCTTTTGTAGTCCTTATAAAAGTACACATAAAATGACACATGCCTAATAACACAATAAGTACTTCAGCTTTAGGTGAAGACATTCCTAATTAACAATAAGTACTTCAGCTTTACATGAAGACATTCCTAATAACACAATAAGTATTTCAGCTTTATGTGAAGACATTCCTATTAACACAATAAGTACTTCAGCTTTACGTGAAGACATTAATATACTACATCATACAATGAAAGAGCTAGAATAGGGTTTTTGGCCGTTCCTCCCCCGAGACCTCCGGCTGAGGTCTTGGGTCTCTCCTTCTGTCCTGACACAGGCGGGAAGCTCGTTCCTCTATTGCGAGGTCAGAGTAGCACCTCACCTCTCCTCTGTGTGCTCCATGTGGTTGGGGAACGCATTGTAGCCCAGCAGCAGTTTCACAGCGTCCAGGTAGCCATTGTTACATGACCAGTGGAGTGCCGTACGTCCCTACACACACACACACACGCGCATTCACGCACGCACACGCACACACACACACACAAACACACACACACACACACGCACCATTGAAGAACATAGTCACAACAAATCATGCTTTTGAACATTTTCATAAAAGCAATATCAGTTTCACTGATATTAAGCAACTACTTTTGCAATATAATAACGATAAAAAAAAGCCTGCTCCACATTCGTAAAGCCTTTCAAGTTTCAGTTCTGGTTTTCAGTTTAGTTTTGGTGACATGGTGCGACATTCAGAAGAAGCTGTGGCTGGTTCACCAGAGCTCTAAATAGAGCATATAGACTACACTGGAGTAAACAGGGTGCTGCATTGGCCCACTCTGTTCCGATAAGAGCCGTTGCCATGTTACAATAAACGGAACTGATCCATATTCTAGCTTTAACTTACACACACAAAAATGGAAATACAAAAATAGAACAATTCTGTACAGGTACACTTTTGAGGAACTTTAAGGTACAATATTTGGCATGCCGCCATCAACATATGGCTCCAACAGTATATAATATAATATAACAGATGGTTTTAAACAAGGACCAGAAAGGTTTTAAACAAGGACCGGCACTAAAGGGTACATAATTGTATCTCAAAAGGGTACCTCCCTTCTGTCCGGCATTTGTACCCTTTCAAATACATACATACATACACACTGTACATAGATACATACATATGTACATACGTACATACGTATGTACGTACACACATATATATATATATATACATACATACATATACAGTATATATATATATATATATATATAAGTACGTACATACATATCTGTGCCGTATCTATTTCTGAGCGTGTACAGTGTGATCATCCAATAGTGTCCTGTTGTGTTTGCAGGGTGGCTGTTAGTGTGAAGCGTGCACGCTCACCTCCTTGTCCTGCACGTTGGGGTCGGCCTGGTTCTCCATGAGCACGGCCATGCAGGTGATGTATCCCCCGTAAGCAGCACACTGCAGGGGTGTGCGCCCGGCCTGGTCCTGCACAGTAGCAGCGCATTCAAGACTGCTGTCTAATGCAGCCGTTCCCAAACCGTTCAGCTCGCGACCCCCCCCAGACCCACGACACCCCCGCTACAGTGCTGACAATTACTGCATTTCTAATCATTTTGATGTTATTTAATTTCTGAAAAGCATCTCGTGACCCCCTCCACTGTGTCTCCCATCCCCCACTTTGAGATCCACTGCTCTAACACTTCACACCAAAACAAGTGCCAAAGAAGCCGTGTGCACCAGAGATGGATCTCAGGCTAAGAACCACTTTGTTAAAACCATAGCATACAGTATACACATTATAAACATTGAACATTAAAATAAAAGAACAACATATTGGAATTACACTGAATTATTGAATGTATTAATACCATACACACAATTTGGAAACTGCTGTGTGTGTGTGTGTGTGTGTGTGCTCGTACCTGCACATTGGGACTGATCCCGTTCTCCATCAGTACCTGGCACACCGCTGCGTTCCCACCCAGCGCTGCCCAGTGCAGAGCGGTGTGGCCGTCCACATCCACCAGGTCCACACGTGCACAACCTTACACACACAGAGTCAGTTCATAATCAGCCATTTAGCTGGCATCCAACCTAAAGGCCCATTTATACTTCTGCGTCGTGGACCTTACGTCGTAGGCGCCCCATAGCCACCTACCCTACGGCGTAAGGTACGCTGTTATTTATTTTGTATATGCGATGAAAGGAAATCCCAACAGTGTGCTGTAGCGCAGTAACAACAATAATACAGAAAAAGAAAACAAATGTCCAATACAAACCCCATTTGAAAAAGGCAATACATGTATTTATGTATTATAACATGAATGTAACTAAATGCCCATTTACGCTTCTGCGTCGTACCTACGTGGACTCTACGCCGTAGGCTCCCTGTAGACACCCACCCTACGGTGTACCTTACGGCGTAGGGTGACGCGCACCTCTGAAAAAATTTAACTACACATCCGTACGTACGTCGATTCGACGCGCCAAGAGTGGGATTTCCCTATGGTATTTCCTTGTTGTCGTGCAGTGAAAAGCAGTCTTATATCACTATTTTGTGTCTGTATGATTGTTTCCTATGATAAATGTTGGTGTAGCCAAGAGATTCACTGGAGAGAAATATTTTTAGATTATTATTTCAAAACCTTTTACACTCTATTAGTAGCCAAGATAGGGGGGTCTCTATGGGATTTCCTTGTTCAAACAGCAAAAAATGTTCTTTTAAAATAATATTTTGTGTCTGCAGACGGTTTCCTATAATAAACGTTGGTGTAACTAAGAGATTCACTGGACAGAAATATTTTTAAATGCTTATTTCAAAATGTTAACACACAATTTGTGTTCTAATTGTGCCGCATAACAAGACATGGCACTTCCGCATTTTGGGGCTTCGCATCAATCCCATGCTCATTCAACGCGCAGAGGTCCGGGCGGCCAACAGACCAGCGCGGAAGTGTAACAGTATAACGGGCGGGAGGGGGCGTGTCCAGGTGAACACAGCCGACACCGCGCTCACCTGCGATGAGTGTGAGGATGACGTCTCTGTGGCCCATCTCACAGGCACGGAGCAGCGGTGTGTGCTTCATCACGTCCAGGGCGTCCACCGTGGCCCCCCGCTCTAGCAGCAGGCTCACCGTGCTGATGTGGCCTGAGAGGGCGGCCGCATGCAGCGCTGCACTCACGCACACACACACACAGGTCACGTATATACACGTGTACACGCACACACACACACACACACACACACACACATCACGTGTATACACGTGCACACGCACGCACACACACGCGCACGCACACAGGTCACATGTATACATGTGTACACGCACGCACACACACACACACACACACATGTACGCACACACACACAAATAGTCAACCCAGAATATAGCCCACATCCCCGCCACACACACACACACCCAGCCAAGCAGGGGTCTCATTCATCCCCTTGATGCTCTCCTGTGGGCTGAGCCCTGGTCAATGGAGGGTTAACCTGACTGAGGGCCAATCCACTGAAGCCTCCTTGTGGCTGAAGCAGCCCTGTGGCCCAGGCAGACAGCGGGGATTAGAGTCAAGTGCATGCAAGTGGCCCAGGCTGCCCTTTATGCTCATTAGCATGACTTTATGCATGCATAATAAACAGCCCGTGATGACTGAATGAATGGGCTATCGCCACGGCGATCAGAGGAGTAAACAGCTCAAGGACCAGAGAATGGCATGCAGTCTTATGTCTCTCTGTTGTGTGTGTGTGTGAGACAGAGAGAATATTGTGTGTGTGTGTGTGTGAGTGTGTGTGTGTGTGAGAGTGCGTGTATGTGCGTGCGTGCGTGTGTTAGAGTGTGTGTGCATGTGTGCGCGTGTGTGCGTGCATGCGCGTGTACGTGCGCGTGTGTGCGCGTGTGTGAGTGTGTGCATGTGCATGTGTGCGTGTACGCTTGTGTGAGAGTGTGGGTGCGTGTGCGTGTGTGTGTGTGTGCGCATGTGTGTGTGTGTGTGTGTGTGTGAGTGTGTGCGTGTGCATGTGTGTGCGTGTGTGTGTGCGCGTGTGTGTGTGCGTGTGTGTGTGCGTGTGTGTGTGTGTGCGTGCCAGTGATCAACACGGTGAAAATGAACAGACACACAGGCAGGCGTCTACTCAACAGGCGTACTGGGTTACACTCATTTCCATGATGGTATCACTTCCTACTCAACCCCCTCCTCTCCGTCTTGCTCGGCCGCCCTCGGGGGACACCCCCCCTCCCCCCCATTCGTTTCCACATGCTAGGGAATCCCCCGTGACATCATCGCTCGCTGAAGCCCCACCTGCGTCAGCCCGAACGTTAACGTTCCAAAACAAACCATGCAGAGTATGTCTGTGTGAGTGGGCTCATGCTTATTAGAGTGTGCGTGCGAGGTGAGGGGTGGGGGGTTCTCACCTGTGCCCCCGTACTTGTCGGCCATGTTGATGTCGACGTGAGGAGTGAGGTTCAACACGGTGCGGATGACATCATCGCTGCCCTTCCCAGCAGCCCACATGAATGCCGTCCGACCCTCGAGGTCCGGCTCGTCCTTCACCGAGCGGTGGGACAGAAACACGCCCACCGTCTCCTAAACACACACACACACACACACACATATAGAAAATACACACGTGATTTTTTCCATTCTCTAAAGTACAGCAATTATGATGAATTATCTACTTGGCACTCGCTGACCTGGGAAATTCCTTCCTCTCTGGGAGGAAAAGCTCCTTTCAACAATTTAAGGGACAGAGACAGTCCTAGAGACAGTCCTTCAAGGGTTTTTCCTTGAGGTACTGTCTATTTTGTTATTTCCTTTGTTATTTCTTAAGTTAAGGGGTGTTATTCATCTATTGTGAAATATGGCTTTTCTACGAAGATGTACAAATTAATTAAATTAAATTAAATTAAACTTTCCAAATAAACTTTATTTCACACATGCACACACACGCACACACACACACCCACGCACCATGCACACACACACACACACACACACACGATAGAGGAACTTAGATTAGATGGGGAAACTGAAGACTTGAAAACTGATGAAACATGCTGAGAGAGGAGCTGTGAATCAGTATCAGATGTGTGTGTGTGTGTGTGTGTGTGTGTGTGTGTGTGTGTGTGTGAGTGTGTGCGCGTGGGTGTGTGTGTGTGTGTGTGTGTGTGTGTGTGTGTTTCACTCACAGCAAAGTCACTCTGAGCTCCATAGTGAAGCGGCGTCGCTCCCTGGCTGTCTGAGGGAATAGTACCTGACGTGTTCCTCTCCAGCAGCAGGTGGACGATCCTGGCGTGGCCTGACAAACCAGAAATGCAAACTCCACAAATACTAACTGCATATATAGACACAATGCCAGATACACAGTCATGCCAGAAACACAGTCATGTGAAACAAGGATGTAGGATAGAGATTAGTCATGCGTGAACTGGGAGAAAAATCCGTTTTATTGTGTCGTTAAGGTCAAAGGTCAATTGTTCAGACACAAGACAAGCATTGTGTTCGAAAGTCAACAGTAACAAAAGTCTAGTCACTTGTCTTTAGGAAACTTTCATCTCAGAAACCAATAATATCACACAAAAATCCATCATACCTTTACCTTTACCTCATATAATTAAAGGAACAGGAATAGAACAATGGAATAGAAACTTCCCTCTTCTGAGGTCACACATGCATTGATTTAATGAGATGAGCTCTCATAGGCTACTCCGTGACAACAAGAATCCCTGCAGCTGTGGCACACACGGTGGTGCCGGTGGTCTCACCTAACAGCGCGGCCCAGTGCAGGGGGGTCCTGAAGAGGTTGTCGTACGCCGTGACGTTGCAGCCCTCGTACGCGGTCAGCACCTCCACCACAGCCTCGTTGCCGTCGGCAACAGCAAAGTGGAGCGGGGTACGACCCTCGTAGTCCTGCCAGTTCAGCAGGGATTCCGTAGGAGCTGCCTCCTGCACACACACAGACGCGCAAAGAAGTTCAGTTGTTCCAGTTTAAAACATTTTTTTTTTTTAACTGGACAGTTTGGTAGTTTCTGCCAATTTTATAAAATTATTTCTCAAAAACATAATCAAATTGAACTCTGAAACGTTGTCACAAGATAAAGCGGATATCAAGAAGTACATTTGTAGTTATAACTCAATTTTGACCAGATACGTAGCCTTGGATGGCAGACATTGTTGCCCGTGCAAGAAGTATAACCCTGTGGGAAGAAAAGGCTTTTTAACCCTTATTTTGAGGCAAAGTCACTAAACATTTTAAGAGTTAGTTTTATTTTTCCCCCAGATTTGACTCGCAATTGTATACATGCAGTTGTTATGCCCCGGAGACCATTGAAAGTGCATTGATGGCTCTCTCCCCATTCATTTAGATAGTAATAACTGCCCTGATGTGTTAACAAGATGGCTGCTGAGTGGCCAGCCTTGCATATAAGTACTTTAATATAGTACACTGTATGTGTATGTGTATGCACACCTTTCAGTGCACGAGTGATAGTGCAGGACCTGCCAAAAAAGGGACAGCACCTGTGTGTGTGTGTGCGTGTGTGTGTGTGTGTGTGTGTGTGTGTGTGACATACCAGGATGCAGCGGACAGTCTGGGTTGCGCTGGGCTCCTGGCTGTGTGCCGCCCAGTGTAGCGGGATCTTGCCCTCGCTGTCGGGGATGCCGATGTTGGAGTCGTGCTTGATCAGCAGGCGCACGTGCTCCGGCCGGTTGTAAAAGGCCGACCAGTGTAGGGCGGTTTGCTGCGAGGAGAGACGCGCTGATTACAGAGCAAACGCCCTAGGACCCCGCCGGTCACACAGAGGCACGCCGCTAGAAATGCGTTTGTTGTTTTCCTATGGTACCTGGCATGCACTATTCTCGTTTGTCTAGCTTTTCAGCGCAAGGCGCGGAGTCGCACCGCTCGTCAATGTCACACTCGGTCAAGTGTGATCGGGGCCTATTCAAAGTGTTTGTGACACGGCCGTGCCTATAGCGGAGGGTCTCTGTGTGATCGTGGTATTAGCAAGGGCGGCTAAAGCCCAAGGGCCCTAGCATCTGTCGCTAGAGCGTTTCTTTATGTGTCAAGAGAGGATTATGTAACTTACTGCACAGCGCTAGCGGCTTGCCACTGTTACACTGACACACACACACTCGCTGACACGCACAGTGTTGCTCTGTTCTGAATGCCACTGTTCTGAATCATAGCGGCACATGATGATACTTCATTTGAATGACATTAAGCCGACCGTCAGAGTAAGAACATTGGAACAATTGTAAACAACATTGACAATATAGACATACCGATTAACACTATATTCCAATACGTTATGTAACACTGCCGTTAACATTAGTGAAAATGTTCCAAGTCAATACGTGAAGATATGTTGAATAATAATGGTACCGTATATGTGCGTGCATGGAAATGTAGCAAAACACGACGTAGTTAGAGAGACAGAAAGTGAGCGAGAGATAATGGCTGTTGTGTGAGTGTTTGAAAAGCATAGACACGTTCCCTTCCACAATGACATAGCAGGAATAGTCCACGTGCGGCACACAAAGGCGGTATTGAGCCGATATAATAACGCAGATAGCGCCCGGAGTGCAGGCTGTGGAGCTATTCTGGGTCCGGCTGAAAACACTGTCATCTGACGTGATGATGCGTATTGGATAATTACAAAACTAACCATTGCTATCAGACAGACATCAGCTCCAACAGACAGAGGAGACTGCGTGTTTGCGTACGTGCTGTCTTATCAGCAGAAACACAGGACAAAGATTGTCAAATCATTTATTGTTAACTTTGTGTCTTCATGTGCATAAGTGTGTGCACGTGTGTGTGTGCGTGCGTGCGTGCGTGCGTGTGTGTGCTCTTCTCTAATGAATCTCTGGTTCAGCCAACAGAGTGTCTTTGGCCATCTGATTATGTGTTTGTGGGTGACTGGACAGACGGAACAGAGTAGCACAACAAAGACAGACACCAGGCGACTGCGAAGACGTTTCAAACGCCCTGCTATCGGCGGTACCTTGTTCTTGTCCTGCGTGTCGACCTCGCCGGGCCCGATGTGCTTGAGGAGCAGCGCGAGGGGCTTCGGGGAGGGGTGTCGGGTTGCCAGGTGCAGCGGGGTTATCCCCTCCAGGTCCTTCTGCAGCCAATCAGCACGCCGCGACAGCAGCAGCTTCAGGAAGCGCACGTTCCCCTGCAGCGTGCACGTACGTTAACATCATCATCGCCATCATCATCATCACATCACCATCATCATCATCATCACCATCACCATCATCATCATCATCACCATCATCATCACCATCATCACATCACTATCATCATCATCATCACCATCAGCATCATCATCATCATCATCATCACATCACCATCATCACATCACCATCATCATCATCATCATCATCATCATCATCATCATCATCACATCACCATCATCATCATCACCATCATCACATCACTATCATCATCATTATCACCATCATCACATCACCATCATCACATCACTATCATCATCATCATCATCATCACATCACCATCATCATAATCATCATCACCATCATCATCATCATCACATCACCATCATCACATCACTATCATCATCATCACCATCATCATCATCACATCACCATAATCACATCACCATCATCATCATCATCATCATCATCATCATCATCATCATCATCATATCACCATCATCATCATCACATCATCATCATCATCACCATCATCACATCACTATCATCATCACCATCATCATCATCATCACCATCATCATCACATCACCATCATCACATCACCATCATCATCATCACCATCATCATCATCATCATCATCACATCACCATCATCACTATCATCATCATCACCATCATCATCATCACCATCATCATCATCATCGTCATCATCATCACATCACCATCATCATCATCATCATCATCATCACATCACCATCATCACATCACTATAATCGTCATCATCATCACATCACCATCATCATCATCATCACATCACCATCATCACATCACTATAATCATCACCATCATCACATCACCATCATCATCATCACCATCATCATCATCACATCACCATCATCATCATCATCATCACATCACCATCATCATCACCATCATTACATCACCAACATCATCATCATCACCATCATCACCATCATCATCGTCATCATCATCATCACCATCATCGTCATCATCATCATCATCATCACATCACTATCATCACATCACCATCATCATCATCACCATCGTCATCATCATCATCATCATCATCATCATCATCACATCACCATCATCATATCACCATCATCACATCACCATCATCATCACCATCATCACATCACCATCATCATCATCATCACATCACCACCATCATCATCATCATCATCATCACCATCATCACATCACCATCATCATCATCACCATCATCATCGTCATCATCATCATCACCATCATCGTCATAATCATCACATCACTATCTATCATCACATCACCATCATCATCATCACCATCATCATCGTCATCATCATCATCATCATCATCATCATCACATCACCATCATCATCATCACATCACCATCATCATCATCATCACCATCATCATCATCATCATCAACACATCACCATCATCATCATCATCAACATCATCATCATCATCATAACAAAAC
>JAOEGT010011028.1:0-25691 GCA_025447795.1 Speoplatyrhinus poulsoni
TATATATAGTATATTTACATTTTAAATCCATAGAGATTGAAATTACTCACAGAGACAATCACACTAGACCCTTTATAGGCCTCACACATACACGTGCTCACACACGCACACACACACACACACGCACACGCACACGAACACATAATTTAAATGGTCATATACTGTACACTGTAGGGCAGGCATCATAACCAGGTGACCAAAGACCCTCAGTCATGACCCTAGTACATCCCATGCCGCACCCCCTCTGTTCTAGCCTCCAACAAGGAACGTGAGTCATCACACTTGTACAACACTCAATCTCAATACGTTTCACCCAGCCCCCATCTTGTTAACGTACACCATGCACCTATAGCCAGCAGGGAACAGAACAGCGGCCTTATCGGCAGCCTAGCGGTTACAGTGGTCGGCTCATTATTACTATTTTTAGAAACAGTTTAAACATATTCTGCACATTACAGACATGACATGTTTATTTTAGAACGTGAGGTTTCCGACCTTAGCATAGCAACTAGACTATTGTTCTGCCTTATTCAGGTTAACTACTAGCCTATTATTAAAATCTTCACAATGGTTGCAGCTATTCTTTCTAGCCATCGTGCCGGGCATCTGCATGGTCCCACATGGAGACGTCCATGCCGTCCGCACGTAGATGCACGTCGCGCAATGTCAACGCACCAGGCCACGCCACGACACACAGATTTGACATTATTCATGCTATGCACCACTGCGGCTCTGTCAAGTATGAATCAAGCTCAGTGCTGTGAGAAGTAGGGGTGCTGCAGCACCCCCTGTTGGAATGGACATACATGTCCTTATGTACTGTAGTCTACGTTTAGATAAGCCTACGTTAAAAGTTTAGTAAATTCATGAATTAATGAATGAAAAGTCTTATTTACTCAATTAATAATCTTATGTATTTAATGCATTATAAATGTAGACTGCGTTTATTTTTGGCATCTGCGTTGTGTGAGTGAGATACAGGCGCACAAACTAGTACACAATAATGGCTATGCACCCACCAAATACATCATAATAATACATAATAACTTCGAAGGCTGGTTGGTCCAGTTGTGGCAACATCCTTGCTTGACTTGCCTGTTTTTTTTTTTAATCTATATTTAATGTATGCCTATTTAGTCTACTCTATATCATTGAGTAATGTTTTATACATAGCATGGCAACCTATTTATTGTAGGCTATTATGACATTGTTGGGGAGTTTTACTGTTCTACTGACATTAGCTTACAAATAGGCTACATCTATGAAATTTGAATTTTTAACCATTGTTTGCTACCATCCAGCAAAACAACAATGACTTCTTTGCTGAATCACAATTTGTTTGTGTTCTTTTCTTAATGTAGGCTACCTTTTATAAGGTGGGCCTATATAAATATACATTTTCATTCAAATAATTGGCCTCCCCCGCGCTCCCAACGCAAATATTCGCGTCATACCCGTCCGTGCACAGCACCCCTACTTGAAACACGTGCAGTGGGATTATACACTTAACATTCGGGGCCTCCCTGTTCATCTCGACAGCCCTTCACACATCATACCTCATCCATACACCGAACTGTAAACACCCACTCAGCATCAAACCATGCACCTGTATGGCAGGGTATATGTTGGGACTTGGGGCTTTCTTTCTTTGTCGGTTTTGCCACGTTGTGTCTGTTTGGCTGGCTTTGCTTTGGTTGTTTTGAAGTCCTGTTGGCTGTGAGCCGCTCTGTAAAGGTACCCAGTAAAGTCTGAACAGTGCTGCTTTCGTCTGCTCCTGCACTCACCACCCATTACAGCACTTTAAACACTTTAAACACTTTAAACACTAAACACAAAAATGATGTACTTCAGCATGTTACACGCCTTAATGTTGAACATCAACCACTTTACAGTACGTATGCAGGGCTGTAGCCGAGGGTCCATCTATCATAGACGTGCATTGGAGAATGTGTACATGTGCACGTCAAATCTGTTGGAGACAATTGAAAAGGAACAGGACGGAAGTCTGGGCTCATACATATATTCCCTTAGGACTGGGGAGGGTGACATGTAAAACCTCACCATGAAGGCTATATTGGCAGAACAAACATGGCCTAAGATTGATGGACCAAACTAGTGGTCTTCTAGTGTTTTTCTGCAGCACACTGCACAAGGGTGTGGGGGCTGTGATGATTACTTGTAGTGGAGTCAGGGCTGGCAGTACATGCTGGCTGGCTACAGCCTAAATATTAGGATTAATGACCATGTCGGCCAGTCGAGTGTTGCATCATTCATGTTTTTACTGGTCTCCAACGGCATGTAGACAGACCAAGGCAGCACAGACCTTGGAATAACCCCCCCTTAACATGGGCGTAAGGCTTTTCCACATGTTATGCTGTCCGCACCTAGCAGTGCAATACATCAAAATGTCCAACAGGATGTAGAACATCTGACGGAATGGGTTAAATACCCTTTATTTTCTTTGTCCCTACATCTGCACTGGAGTACATTTGAGTACCACACAGTCAATGGTGATCAGCTACGCAGCTAGACATGTATACGGCGTAGGAACGTTTTCATTATTAGAATGAAACATATAGGAGTCACTAAGGTACATTACTGGCCATGCAGTAGGTCACAAGAGCAACAGTATAGAATATATTCCTCAATATAATTTATTTCATTATTAATCAAATATATGCCAGCACCATGCCATTTCACCAAAGACCTATTCTTCGGTAACCACAGTACAAAATGGTGCTAACTAGCCCATCAAAGACAGTGTCCTCCACTCGTCAGCGCTAGTGACAGCGCTAGTCTATCCATCTTCACTGGGTGATCAGCTTGAGTCATATGGTGACATTTCTTATCTTACGGTAAGTATGATGTATATAAAGGAATGGATCTATCTTACCCTGCATGTTCATCTTATCCCGCATTTATGCTTTCTATTTTTCATGTCTTTTAATGTTTTAAAATGTGCCTGCAATATTTACATATGTATGACAAAACATACTTGTGCTTTATCATGTGTGTTTAGAACAATCAAAGGCATTTTCCTGCCAAATCTACTGTGAGTAATCTCAACCAGTCACAGAACACAATATGGCCAGTTGGCTGTGGTGGAGCCATCTTGCTAAGCCAGCATTTCTCTGCATAAACTGTACCTCTCCAAGTCTCTGAGTCCTCTAGGGGTAACTAAAATGCTCTCCACTAACCATTTACCTCACGTAGCGACCATTACGGGATCTCTTGACATTGATTTAGACACAATATGTAAAATTGGACATGGACAACACTTTACATGATGAAGGAAATCTTATATTGTATGGATGCTTTGAGATGCATCCATACAATATACTGTCCAGTATAGCTTCAGCACATGCTAACTGGCTCATACTGTAGGAACACACGTTCAAAATTGGCACTTGCACGATCTGCAATGGGGAGAAATGTAAGACACCGGCAGAGGAATAGACAGGCACTGATCTCAACCAAATCTGTGCGGACATCTCCCTGTTCACGGCTCGGCACACCTTTCCAAAGCTAACGAGCAGCTGTCTTCCTTCTGCGTTGAGTGAGACGTTCCCTTTAATGCCTTGTGTCAGGGAGGAAACATGAAGGAAGGAGGAGTGGAGGGAAAAAGTAAGAATATGATGCTTAAGCCTGAGCTTTGAGACAGACAGCTATGCACCCTAATCCCTTCTGAGCAGCCCCTAAGCCTGCCGTTATCACGCAGTAGGATTTGTGCATCCCTTAAACACATTAACGCTTCCCCCCATTTCTATGACATAGCATCTCCTCAAAGGATAGGAGAAACTCACTAACTGTTGTCGCTAAATTAATTGGGAAGCAACTTGGCTTTTTTTCTTTATGCCTGTTTATTGGATTATTGGCACATTTTAAACAATCAGCATTAGGCTTGGGCAAAAGAGAACAACAGCCGTGGGGGAATTACATTTTCCTGCCTTATCCTTGCTAGGAGATGGAGCACAAAGATACAAATAGGCATAACAAGTTTTTGAATACACATATGCACATATTCATAGGCCTACTTCACACGCACACGCACCCACACAGGTGTAACCATCCATTTAACAGAAAGCGCTTGCTACAAGCCATCTAGCTCATGAGTCACATGAATAACTCATGGTGTAAAAGGAAAGATGGTAAATGCTTTGGATCAAGGTGAAAGGACACACAGAGAATAATGTTGAAGTAGTTTTCATGGGTCAGGTAGAGTCATTGGCAACACCAATAGCATACAGCAGTTAGAAAATAACATTAATATACTGTACTTGTTGTATAATGTCATTATATCATAATTACATTATACTGCTGAGAATAATTTCAAATAGAATTTGAATTTGAATTTACACTAAATGCATTGTTTACACTGACATGCAGTGAGTTAGAGAATACTGTAAGCCCCAGACATCAACAGAAAATGGTAAAGAATTAGAATGCACTGGTTGAGTTATAATGTGGAAATAATCAAAATAGAGGTTAGTCCATTAAATAGATAAACAGTAACTGAGCATGAATAATGAATTGAGAAAAAAAGAAATGAGAAAGGTTTATTGTTTGTTTGCAATGTCTGCATTGCCTTGTATTGGTTTGTCACACAATGTCCATGCTTGACTTCAGGATTGCTGAAGGGTATACTCTTTACTATGCATTCTGGGAGGCAGCATGGTAAAGATGCTCAGTGTTTGCTGAGACAGCACATTACTGGTGTCGCTCTCTCTGCCCCACATGCAGCCAAGCTAGGATAAGCTTAATTGCCTCATTAGCAAAAGGGCCTGCGAGGAGCCGGCCTCTTCCACATTGTTCAATGTCAAGAGTGCAACCAAGAGGAAAGGTTAATAGAGTAAACAGCATTTCCCTCCGCTAAATGGAAGAAATGTTTATTATTTTAACATGGGCCTTGCCAAAAAGCCTTGTAATTCCATCACTAAGCACATTTGCCTTTATTGTATTGACACTTTCCGTATTCTATCCTCCATTATTGGTCATTTGAGCTGTATACCTACTGTATAACGAAACGTAATGTTGGTTGGTGGAAATTCCTGTTGGCTGTGTTTTCGTTTCTGGTATGTTTTAGCTTGGCTCGTTTAGAGAGCAGTAACCATGCCAACTTTAATTATTTTAAAAGCTCAAATCTGCAAACACTGCTATTCCCTCTCTATAGCATCTTTAGACGCCATCAAGCCAAATGCTAACGCTCTGGATTTCCTTCTTGAAAAAAAGCCACATACCATAGAAATCAGCATGTGCTGCTAGGAGAGAATCCAAAAACTCTCATATTTAATATTAGAAATGAGACATCATGTCCCCAGTCTGGCTATTGTTGGATTTGAATATATTCCATCTTCATGCAAATATGCGAACATAAAATCTTTCACTCACTGGGTGGCGGATTCTCATCCAGAAAAAGAAAAGTGTCACAGTTTGGCTAACTGTACCAAACTATGATAGGCTTCTTGAACACAGCCCTAAGAATCAAGTATGTCTAGAGTTGGAACCTTAGTAATGTGCTGTTAACTTTGACATTATCTGTGATGGGCCAGGCTGAATTGAGGTTGAGACACAGGCAGGGAAGACAATAACTAAAACATGGAAAAAAGCATCTGGGTAGAATGAACGAGAAAGGCTGTTAGGTCTGTGAAGTGGATGGCATCCATTTGTTACACGCTACAATATTGTGCAGTAAAGTGAGCTTGTATAGCACAATTGGCGAGACACCACTTACTGTATGGGTGTGTGCGAGCATGTACTCAGACAAGGCATGCTAATATATCAGGCACAGTCACGCATAGTAAACCTGAATTTGATGTCCTTGCCAAGGTAGGGCTACTGTCCTTGTTCACTTTGAGAGCCTTGTAAGGTAAAACATTCATGTCCATATAAGTGCGCTGTTGCTCAGGCTTCATTTACTGCAGGGCAATGTGTGACAGGGTCTACATAAACAAACGTTAAGCTACACATCTGCATGGGCGGCATAGCGTAAAGGCTCCATTTCATCAACAAGTCAAGTCTAACGACTCGGAAAATTTGAAGGTGGTGGAGCCATCTGTTTTTAACCACTTTGCAGGGAAAACGAGAAGGGAGGGGGGGGGAAGAAAAGTCTTTTCAGCTTTGGTGATAACCCCTGCCTCCCAATAAGTGTCTTCATCTCCTATGGAAATATTAACTTCCTCTGGGTAAGGCATCAGAACAATGTTGGCCAGCTAAAGGCCTCAGTAATCTTTTAGTCTGACAAATTGGGGGCTGTAGTGTAATCAGCGGCATTACACTCTTAATTGTGGACAGCCAAGTGATTGATCAGTGATATCCAGTTTACAATGGTTTCATTGCGGTACAAAGAGACAAATGATGATAATTAAACCGTTCATCACACAGTGGCCATTATACAGGATACTGTACCTACTACAGTCAAACCTAAATATTGAATATGCAACCCACTGTAACTACTGAGCAGACAAAAACAAAATATTCTAATAAACACAGCAATCAGGGCAGAGTCAGCAAATAAAAACTTCACTGCATAAAAACTTTCTCTTAAAATAAATAAATGCAAATAATAAATAAATAAATAAACAGATGGCAAGCTGACTTCAGCTATTGTATCACGGACTAGGAACAGAGGAAACGTTCCAGATGGTCTTAAGGTCTAATGTAGTAAATGTTCTGCCATCCCACTCTAATCAATGACCACCAAATTCTAGCCCCTCAAAACACCATCCATCATCAAATCTTTCCGAGCAGCACTGTGGCGACCAAAGGGGGCTCAGGATGAATGTCTAAGGGGCGGGGGAGGCTCCGCTGATTAAAGACACCAGCGCTTTTGGCGGAGACTGGGAATGGAAAGAGGAAATGGAGTGAGACAATGGAGCATGCGGGTTCAACACACCTAATTGAGTGTCCTGCTTGCTGGGCTAATAGACTGTTTCAAATTGAAAGGAACAGCGGGCCTCTAAATAGAGTGACGTGGAACATTTCTTTCTGCTCATTCTGTCGTTTCCCAGTGGAAACAAAGCAAGAGAAGAATACACTGTGCGGGGTTATTGCTGTCTCGTGCATATATAACATACGTTGCTTGTGTTTAGCTGCAATCAATTGAGGGAATTGAATTACAGCTGAGTGTCTCGCAGAGTTAATGTTTTGTGCATTAGTGCCATTCTGGACCAGATATATGAAAGAAAAATGTCAATATGAAAAATGCACTTCAAGATTTACAATGATGATGATGTAATTAGTCACAGGCTGTCACAGCCAATTTCCCTTGATGATTCCCAAGTTATGACGTATGGCACTTATGAAAATACTAAATATTATTTGGACATGATGGTCAATAATCATATGAGGCATTGCAATATCCTCTTTTTTTATTTATGTGTCATTAGCATGGCTTAGGTGTTATGAAAATGTGTGCATCAAAATGTTGGAATCCTCTGGCCTATATTTATTTTTATTTAACCATTATTTAACCAGGTAGGCTGATTGAGGACAAATTCTCATTTACAATCGTTTTTCAAAAAGCAGTGAGGGAAATTAGAGAAATTAGAATCTCTAATCTCAGGGTTTTTGAAGATTGTTCCAGTCGTCGGAAATATACAGAATATATGTTGTACAGAAATGAGGAATTACTTATTTTATGTATTCAGTCGTGTGATGGCTCTTCTCGTGACCAATTCAAGTGTAGCCTGGTTAAAGAAAATGATAGGAATTGAATGGGACATTGAGTGCCTGTTTGTTATACACAGTAGTAAGGTATTTGGTGGCCCAACAGTAACAAGAATACACCTGATGTGTGATTGGCTTGTTTGGCACTGATATAAACACATTGATTGTATACCATACTGGCTGTCACTGTGACCAATATCTGTGAAGTTAAACAGTGACAAGCTTTACATTTGACTCGCAATAGTCCAAAGAAGTTTAGCCCCTCCATGCTATAGTGATTCCAATTGTGTTTGGATTGGCACTGGCAGAGGTGTGGCAGGCAGCCTGTTATCAAACTACTGTACATTCAGTAGGCTGTGTGAAGACATCTGTGCAAATTTAGTTTTTCCGACTGATGTCATGTTAAGTTCCACTGCATGACAATTACGGAGACCCGAGATATACAGTGCCTGGTATTGGAGACAGACAACGATCAAAAGCATGTACTGGATATCAAAATAATGTTCCACTCAGAGAAGACAAGCATACGACCGTTATTCTGCCTCACCTGGCTTCACTAGGGCAGAGCACGCTTCAATTGACCCAAGCACAGCTTTGAGCCTTTGAGTTGATATCATCTCAACAAGGCGATAAACAAATCATTCTACATGGAATATTCACAGGAAGTTTTTTTATTATGCTCACCTCTGCTCTTGCAGCACAAGAGCGCCAGGCCACTGATAGATGGAGTTCTATTTCCTGCCATGTCAATAGCTGCAGAGCATTGATATCAAAACAGAATTTCAATGCTGTGAAATCAATGGAGGCCCCCATTCCATGCTCTACCACAACAACAGCATCAGCATATATCTCATTGCTCTGTTCACTCTTTGATCTCCATACTGTCTTCATAAAACAATCATAGAGCCTATTAAATATTTATGCTCACCAGAGGCAAAAAAGCTTCAGGTTAAAAAAGAAACGAAGGAAAGATGATATTTCCCTTGCTCCATCAATTTTCATGGCTACAGTATTTGCTACCGCAAATAATTATTAAATTCTCACGTTTCCCACAAAACGATATGTGTTTGTACAACATAAAACAAAAATGGACGGTCTTTCTAACACTGAGAGATAGGCATACCGGTATTACTACTTTTGTATTAATACATATATATTGCTCTCAGATCAATTTATTTTTGCTGAGATTATAGTCTAGAAACCTTGTTCACATTAGCATTTTCACAGCCACCCTGCTGGCAGACCAATCAGGATTGGTAAGGATTTCAAAATGGTGGTAGAACTAAATGAAGCGATCAAAAGAGATTGGTTATTAAACGCTGTCCAATAGTTTAAAAATGAAGCAGAGGTGTACGTCCAGTAGGAGGCAATGACTGCAAGCACTTCCCAATGGAGCGTGGCCAGGCCATATTCACAAAGTGAATAGTGAGGACCTGCTCTGTGAGCATAGGCTAGCCCCCACCTCCATATTAGTTGATTTGCATTTCTGACAAATCAAGGATTTCTGACAAATCATGGCCTCTTTTCCTTGATGAATCTGTCAAATCTACCTTGCCTGTCAATGAATGCACTTACACAGCTACAATAGGTTTGTCAACAGCGCTTCACAATGGCAGATAGCGCTCCAGGGAGAGGAATCAGAGGAGGAAGGCATCTGTGTTTGGGCTGCTGATTCAGATTCTTGCTATTTTTCCTTATTTTTAATCTCTCATTGTAACTCTCAAATCCTACCTATATCAGATTTAATGTTGTTTAATTGACTGTTTTTCTCCACATTCCCATTTACAGACACCTATTTCTTTAAGAGCCTAGATTACAAAAAGGATGCAGTTAATTAGTCAAATACAATGTCTCTCTCTGTGTGTGTGTGTGTGTGCGTGTGTGTGTGTGTGTGTGTGCGTGTGCATGTGCGTGTTTGTGTGTCTACTCATGCTATAGCAGCCTATTAGCTTGAAGAAATGAACCATGCATTTGGATACAGTTAGCATCAAGGAGAGCCTTTCAGAACATCTGTCAAAGTTTAACAGCAATGTGAAAAAGGGCAGTTCCTGGTACAAAACAATCTGGTAGTAATTTTCCCAGTGAATGAGAAAAAGGGGTGGGTTTATAAGTCAGAGACTCTACACAACTCTACACAAACCCAGCTATGAGTGTGACTATGTGCATAGTGTTTTATGAGACAAGAGTGATAGATCGATAGATAGATAGATAGATAGATAACAAGACCTCAGAATAATACAATTGGATAACGTTGATGTTCCAAACATATTAAGCAATATAAAAATAAGATAAAATAAAGTGGTAGTATTTTTTTTTTTACAAAGTAACAGAACACGGATGATTCTCTTCTACATACATGTAGAAGAGAATCATCCGTGTCAGAGATACTATTCCCTTAAAGCATTTTGCTATTCATAGAAATGTACATATTAAAAAAACAATGTAAATACAACTGAGACCCTTTCACTTAAAATCACTCGTTTTGAGCCTGACACCTGGTATGACAGAGTGGAAGGACCTTCTGACTAAAAGCAACACGATCAATGAAACCTTAAGCATCCCTCTGGGAAAAGTTAGACTTTCTTGTTGAGAAAAGCACAGTCATACAAAGGCCATACATGTTGAAAGAGCATATATTGGTGTGTCAATTATGTGTATTGATCAGTAGGCCTACCTCAGTCTGTACTCATTTGTTGTTGCACTGGTTTGCTCTTGGCAGAGATTTTCCATGCTGTGATATTCCGATTTGTCACTTCTGTCGATAATACATTAGCCAGGACGGTAGTAATGCTAACATTATATATACAAGGATAGTCATATAAGTATATCTGTATGCAGTTGGGTGGGTTGGGCTATTTAAATTGTATGGACCGAAGAGCGTAACAACCCATAATGCAGGCAATGCAACCACATTAGGGCCTGCCTTCAGTCAAAGGCCCGTGAACGCAGACCCTTAACGATCAGCCAATGTACAACTCTTCTTTTGACCCCGATTATCAACCTCCAGATAACCACCATTTCCATTTAAATACTAGCCATCAGTGGTTGTATATAGTGCTCAATATGCAGGCAATTGCTGGAATAATGTCATTCTTGACACCCATAGGTTATCTTACCTCATAGTCACATTATTACTTCTAAATTACGATTTAGTAATGATAAATGGTCAATTTGATGTTAAAATGTGTGGAGTTGGCCAGTGGAATTCTGGGATATGGTGATGATATGACTTGCATATTACATAGCAGTAGCCTGTTACATTTCAAGAGAGTGGGAAATGCACCAATGGATTAGCCTATAAACATAAAAGTGGACAATAAAAACGAATAATTAAAACTAAAAGCCAAAAATAAAATGCTATCGAAAATAGGTCATTTGTATGTAACCTATTTCTTTGATCAAGCTTTCAAAATTACATGTATTAAATCTTAACTACTGTACCGAGCTCAATGAGACTATCTGAACTTGCCAAGCATAGCGTAAAGCCTGAAAAGTGCGCTTATGAAGTTAAACTTCATCTGATTTATTTGACTATTCACAATGGTGCTCCGTCACTATAATGTTTTCTTCTATCATGGTGCGCTGACGCCAGCTTTCATCGTTGATGTTTGACTTGGGAAATGACAATCCATAACCTTGTAAGACAATGCATATGTCTTGATATTACCCCTGATATACTAAAATGCTTATAGATATGCAGATATTTGGCATCGGTAGGCTAGTGCAGCGCATTTCGCTGTTGCCATTTAATAAATGTAGAAAAGGCTTGCAAAATAGGTTATTATTGTTAAGGGCCGGCTTTCACCACTCTGCATTGGGGCCCGTTGTTGCCTTGTTACGCTATTGTAAGGACCACATTATTCATAATAAGATAGAACTATCAGTTCATGGGAATAGACATGGACAAGGCTATTTGTTTTGAGACATTATGGCAAATATACAGTAATAGATTCACAACAATAGAAGAATATTAGACTATTACGTAGGGCATTATCTAAGTTTAAATTTGTGTCTGATGCTTGACTTGGCAATGAAGTCATATTTTTTACACTCATTTTCATTCATAAGACACATGGCATGACATTGAATAGAATACTCTCACTTCCTTTTGTTCATTTATTTAGCTAACTACAGTATGACTGACTTGTATACGTTGCTCCTCTGTTGCACACTCAGCTTACTCATATTTTCTGTGTTCATCTTACACAATTTCTATGCAAGGCTGTTCTTTGGAAAAGACACTGTTTACATTTAGTCTCCTGCATGGGTAAAATTACAATTTGTATCATTGGAATAGTGTTCCACTTTTTTTATACAAGTGTAATAGCCTATATGTATTTACAATTAATTATATTTTTACATGGACCAGCCCTATAATAAACTGGAGCAATGTATTTCTTGCCATATACTGTCCTTCACTCATCAAATTATTTGTGTTATTCATTTATTTTATATTTGGCTGCTGGTATTCTGGGTTTTGAATTGCAGTGTATTTCTTTAGATATTTAATTCTGTATCTGTACCATAAATATTATCACATGTAGCAGTGGGTGTCATTGCAGGATGAACTAGCAAAGTAATGAGATACTGGTCGCAAATGGCAAATAGAAAGATTCATAATATGAGAAATACTGTTGATCTCATACCCTGTATTTGCATGGCTTTGATATGTGTTAAAAACTGTACAAGTTCCTCCCATACACTAGAGATAATCAGTATGTACTGGTACTTCTGGTACCACATGATTATGCTGAGAAACAATGATAGTCACAATGAGATCAAAACAGAGCCTAGGCATATGGCAACTACACATCAAATATCCAAATGACTTGTGCATTGGTGGGAATGTCTGTTTCTTTGCCGTGTGGGAGTACGTGATTCAGGGGTGAACACATCAAGACGTCTCTTCATAACCTCTGGCTCAGGAGCCTACTTTCATCTTAGCATTTCAGAGATCCTCATGCCTCAGCAGACATGCTAAATATAGAATGGGGACAGAATTTCTGTTTAAAGCCACATTTCTCCTTATCGCCATCTACTAACATGCGTGCACTGACAGGCCACACCATGGCTCGCAGCTGCGCACAAAAATGCATGTGTAAAACACATAGTGCACACGCAAACAAACAGATGCATATTTGCATTCATGCACATTAACCACAAAGGTTAGACCTCTATGTTTGGCTTATCTGTTAGCTTAGAAATTATGATACAAATATGTTAACTGAAACCAGTTTAATGTGGAGGTGGGCAGATCTGACAGAATGGCTACTCAAGCTTTCCCATTACACACTGTCAAGTGACTTACAGTATGTTATTACTTCCTGGACAGCCATTTTAAAATTCCCCATTCAAAATCATTTAATGCTGGCACAAGGACAGCTATGAAATCCATCACAAGGCTTCCTATCTTAGATGAGGCTATACCTCAGAGTAACAGTACTGCCCTATATGACCTTGTTTTTTTTCTTTTTCACTTTATACAGGCAGAATTACTAAGGGAGTTATAAAGCTCTCTGTGGCAATTCATTGTGGTATAAGCACACTTATCTTCAATGAGAAGAGTGAATATTGCATCTCCAACAGATATTACATTAACAAGGGTATCTGAGTACTAAGACAAAAACCAAATAAAAAGCATATGAGCTCTATGATTTGAAGCATTGCATATTTTACACTAAAACAGCAATGCCTCCATATTTAGTTTTCTTCTGTGTTGATTTTGAATGAATACAGAATACGAACTGTAGCTTTTTCTTGAACTGTGAGCAGTTGCTTCATCATTAGGAAAATAGTCTGCGTAGTGCGTTATTATGACTTGGCAGTGATGTCATCCTTTGAATGAGCTGTGGACACTTTTGGCTGAGGCAGCACTGTATGACTAATATGAAAGGTAAAGCCTCCCTTTATCTTAACTAAATCATCCTCCGGTGAACGATCAGCTTTTTCATGTATTATTCTGCGTCTTCCAACGTGTTGATATTTGTCGATACCAATGCAACTACATGATGGTTGCATTATTTGCTATTTGTTTAATAATTGCTGTACAGTATATTATTGGCAATCACCTTTTACTCATATAGTAATTATATAACTGATATACTGTATTTCCTTACACATGTGAAGATATAAAATATCTCACCATGGCAACGTTAAAAAGTAATTCAGTCAATAACATCAATGTGGCTGGAAGCTATTTAAAGAAACATTTAGTCTTAGTAACAACTGTGCCATAATTAATAAGGAATTGAGTTGCTTAGTTTTCCTCAGATTATATCACTATGAGTGTGGCTGGTGCACCATGATTGCAGCATTAATAATAATGTTCACATTTTGCATACGGTAATGCACGTTACCTGAGAGCTGCAAGGGAGAACTACAATGCACAATGTACTAAACCGTTCTAGAATACAAATGCAGGGATCAGTGGTTTTGATACTGGAGAATGCAATGTTGGTACGTCTTGCAGATGCAATCCAAGATATGATGTGCCACTGGGTTAATTAAGCTATTTGGCTTACCTCTTTTTACCTTCATGGAGGAAAGCTGCTTACTTCTCATGAAATGTACAACAAAACACAAGTTACCACAGACCCACGCACACACACACACACACACATGTGCACGCACACGCATGTGCCCGCACACACGCACACAATGCACTACAATGATCAGCATTACAACAATCATGCAAAAACAACATGGTGGTTCTTAAGTTCTATAAGACCAGCTGTTTGACATATGTATTCAGTCAGAAGAAACAGCAAAAGCTGCAGATGGTAAATGTGGACAGGCATTTATTACAGGTATAGTCAGTCATTCTAGAGAAAGCCTTTCCTCTAGAATGAAAACAAACGTGACCAAAAACACTTCAAGCTCCGCCCAACACATTGGACATACATTTCCAAAGCTAGCATAGTGTTGTGTGGTGCGGTCTGCACCACTTTGTTTGTTTGCACGTTTGTGTCCCTATTTAGAGAGCCAGGGCTAGATAGGGACAGTGGATTATTTTTTTCAATACGCACACAACGGGCAGCTAGTTTACTGTGAGTACAGTCACCAAATTTGACCAAAAGTGTATTCGATTATAACCTCCACTATCACCACAAACTTAAATCAGTTTTCACTCTGATGTCTCATTGCGCTCACTATAAGTGCAGAAATGCAAAGTGAGTCACAGCACAACACTGTACACAAAAGCCATCCATCACAGACAGGCAGACATTCGTACATGGATAGGATATGCTAAAATACTTACATTACTGGATCTCTGATTTAGCATCTCAGGTCATGAGAATTTCAAACAACAAACCAACTAGAATTCTATTAAATTATGTAAGTGCTGTATTAACCTGTCAGAACAATTTATGAAATCACACAAGAAAAGGTAGTTGTCCTACAGTATCATAATTACAATCTATTTGAGGTTCTTGTGCACCCAAACCCGAGAACATTATTTTACAAAATCCATGAGGATGTTCAATTAATGTTCTGCATTGTTTCAGACAGCACATTTATTCATATTATTTGTAAACATAAAATGTTATAAGCCAGGCATATGCAACAGTTTAACATACAATCTTAAATGATTTTAGTATGGCATGTGAACATGAATAATGTTGATCGCGCCTTTAAAGGGAGGAGCCCGTCTTTAATTGAGTGAACTTTTCGTCGTTATACTCATGAAACAAACCATCACAAAGGCCTAACACTTAGTAATTTAAAGAGATGTGCCTACTGAGCAATATTCATAAATGTGCCTGTATTTTGAAAAGCATCGTCTAAATGTACGCTATACTTATATAGAAACAAGAGGAAAAGTCTACATTTCTGACAGAATACACAATTTTTACATCATTCTGGATAAAAATGTAGGTGTGTTTATAGTACATTAACAAAACATCATAATTTCGGCACAACGCATACCATTACACAATGACAAACGAAATTAAACTGAATTCGATTTCATGAATTGAAACTCACTTACCCAGAAACAAAGAACGAAATATTGCAGACATCACGGCTCTCGACGCGACTGGAAATCCCATGCAAACAATGCGCTCAGACTACCTTCAAATTCATTCGGGTGACCCAAGTACAGTCACAACGAACATGAGCAATTGAGCAAATAAACGAAAATACAAATCTTCATTGAGCCCAGTCCAAGGACATCATATCTTAGACACACGACATATCAACCCTCCCGGCGAGGAACGTGGATCTGTCTTATCGACATTTTCATCGTACTTGGCGTCAAATCAAAGTTCCTCCGCTGTCCGCCGTGGGACGTGTGTCTCAGGTTGCCTTGGTCTGTGTCGCTGCCGTGAGCAGCAAGTCTCCTCCTTTCCTTCGCTTCACAAATACGAGAGGAGGGCGAAGAGTGGCTGCTGGATGCTGAAGGATGGAGACCTCTAGAGTATGAAGTTCTTACACAGCCCGGTTAGAATTGCTGAGCATTGTGCAACTATGTGCACGGATCGATCCTGCTCCTGTAGCATATTCATTTTCGTTTAACTAAAGCTTTATACTAGTTATTTGTTGTTTATATTACATGCATTTCTTCTTAATTAGGCTGTGATGTGATCATGCATGTTAATTTCCAGTTACACCCATGTTCAGATGCTCCTCATTACTCACATTCAATTGGCTGCAATTAGAATGTATTTATTTGCGGTCAGTGATTAGAACATACACAAATGGCTTATGTGGACAATATGTAGCCTCAGACCCTCTGACAGAGTAATCCCTCTTTCTCTCTAGCTCAACAATCGACAGAAATAAAAAAAGGGTCTGGTTTGAGCAAGCCATAGTTAGGATCTCTCTCTCTCTCTCTCTCTCTCTCTCTCTCTCTCTCTCTCTCTATCTATATTTCTGTCGCTCTCCGAAGTAGCCTCTTCAGCAGCACCAGTCAAATTCCTTTTACCATTTCAATAACTAAATAGCTTCAAACAATGCATCAATGCAGCCACTCCACCCCCCGCTCCCCGCAACACACAGGCATGCACACGCATGCATTCCACATGTATATACACAGCGTTATAGATGTTGTCTTGTTATGCTTTGCCAATGCCAGCCAAACAGTACGGGTCAAGGTCAGAATCAGAGAAGCACATATGATTGTACACAATACAGTTGTGTACAAGTACAAAATACAAGAGCCAGAGCTAGCAACTGCATGTGCTATTGCAAAACTGTCAAACTGTGATGGATGCCAAACAACACGTGATGCTGCAATCTAAAGGTATTGGAACAGGCATGTTTGCCTCTGCAATCAGAGCAACTGAGGAGGAGCGCTGAGAGCAGAACCCCCATAATCATAGAGTATATGAGTTAAAGGTATATACTGTAACTGCAATATAACTACTGCAAGCTAATTGTAAGATAATACACTTTTTGTCAAATTCAACATATATCTCCTCGCAATTCGCTATTTTACCGTTCTCTGTTGGTGTTGAAAACACCATCTGATACTTCTGCACAGCCCCTCCGTAAATATGAACATAAACAAAGTGGTGAACACCGCTCCTATCAACAAAGCCGTACCGTAGCACTACACTTTGCTTCACAATGCATTTCGAAGTGTGAGGCACCGTCGCAGAGGACCGCGATTAAAAAAAAATCCTGTTCAATCAAGCGCGGCGTAAATAGTAGGACGCGTGATTTACAGATCAGCCTATTTGTCCGGCCCCTTACACTCGTGACAGTCCCAGGCACCTCAATAAACGAGCAGCATCTACTAAGAAACCCTGCTGTTATTACTGTAACCACCATTCGTATCAACGGCCACAGATGTAAAATCTAAACTACACTTCACGTCAATGGCTCGTAACACGGCAGCTCAGGTTGTGTCACATAAACATTTATCAGAGCAGCACAGACTCATAATGCGTGACAGACAACTTATTATATAGCAAGGTGGGCTTTCTAAAATGACTTAATATATCTGCCCATCGTAGGTCTTGTACAGTTTTTCAGATAGCTCCTTCTTCCTTCCAATATACCTGGGCAATATACCTGTATACCGGTATATCGGAATTTTTTCAAAAGAGATATAAGATTAGACAATATTGTTTATATCGATATAGTTATATTATGCGTTTATTCCTAACTTTTTCGATTTGTTCGTCTCTCGCTTGTCTTCACTTGCCTTCACTTGGCCTCAGGAGTGGAGTCAGGAGAGAATGATGTAGTGCGTTCAGAGTGTCAAAGGGGTGGAGACACCAGAGAAAGCTCACATATGTTAATTAATGTCGCAAAAAATATATGTTGGGTTTCCTGTTTTTCTCTATGCCTGAATATTTAGCCCACTTTATAGAAAATACATATATATCGTGTATCGTTATTCAACCTAAATATATCGGGATTTAATTTTTGGTTCATATCACCCAGCCAGGTGGTAACTTCATGGTAACTTCTAAGCTATAGCAATGTCAAGTCAACTCTTTCAATGAAACATTCCTATGGAAATACAATTTATGGAATAATGGTTCTAAAATATCACAGTAGACAAAAATGTCTACAATTAGTAGGTTGAGTAGACAAAATAACATTCCAAATACATATGTGAAGGATAAACATAGCTGCCTATACAGGATAATACAGCAGGGAAAACTAAACTTTTGTCAATATATTTTTCTTTAAGATAATTATGACTTCATGTATTTTTAATTATTATATGTTTAAGCCCATTGCTAGCAACACTTAAGTATCATGCTTTTACAAATCGTACGTTTTTACAAAAGCTGCTGAATTCTACCGACATTTTTGTTCCTTATTTATAGTTCTACGGTGTAGTCACGTAACTCTGCCCATCTAGTCGACTGAATGGAAGCATCATGGAGCAGAACTCAAACAAAAGCAAAACAAAAGCAAAACAATCGTTCATTAATCGTAATCGAGGTATAATGTTCAATTAATCGTGATTTTGATTTTAGGTCAAATCGTGCAGCTCAACTTTAAGATATCTCTGGATTGGAACAGATGATGAATTGGAACAATCACAAAAAAGTTATATTTTACCAATGCACAACTGTAAATACAATTTTTTAAAGTTTTGACCAGAGGAGGCACAGTAGACCTTTATCAGTCTAGGAGCTCTTATTTGAATATTGTTTGCCAGCTGGGTAGAGAACCACCAGGCAATCCACATCCAGATGGATATTTCATTTGGTGTTAATTAAGCGCATGTATGCAGAAAATAGTCCCCGTGTGGTTCTTGTTTGGACTGGTTAGAGGTTATCCAGTCTTCTTATACAGTAGCATGTGTTTAAAAATCATCATCAAACATAATTACGTAATCATCACAAGAACCACTTGCCTCAATTCAATGTTACTGAACGCTAGTCAACCCTGAAGTTGATGTACTAGACTTGAAATATCCTAATCAACAAAATGAATCAGAATCACTAACTAGTAACATTAGTTAGTGAGAGTTACAGTAGTATATGTATATTTTGCTACTGTGCTGAACCATTTAGTAAAACATCTATTCCTCTCTAACTAATAACATTAGTTAGTTGTTAGTCTAAATGTGTTCCAAAAAATATTTGATTGATACCTTTTGGTACTGCCAGTTTAGAAATATGTTCATAGACAGATGTGGATATCGGGTCAATCCCGAAGGTGGGCTTTGCAAAATCTGGAGGGTTTTGACAAGGCTAGTAAACTATCTACACACCACACATGCACACTATAACATGTAGGGGTGTTTAAGCAGATGACAACACTAGATGAGTTGCCAGCAGGGAAATGATTCTGTTCTAGGTTACCCATCTTGCATAGACAGCCGATAAGGCCATGCATGGAAGCAAACCTGTCTGTGTTGGGTGGCTTGGCCTTGGAACATGATGTAGCACCCGAATGCAGATGGCCCCACAGATGGTTGATATTTATACCACAGGCCCCGAAAAGTCACTAGTGTGGAAACAGTCTTTCTCCCTGATTTGTTTAGCATCACAGTGCACAACAATTCCCATCCACCCATTCACTTGTGAAATGAAAGCAAGGGCAAACGTATTGTTTAGATCAGTGGATCTCAAACTTTCTCTATACCCCGGCTCCTTCTATTAGTACCCCTAGAGCACCGTCAAGAAGATAGGAGAAAACGTATCTGGTTTACAGTAGTTCGAGACAATTACTTTAATCACATTAAAATGCAATGCTTTTTCCTTGATGGCACTCTTGGAAAAAAAAGCCTTTTAACCAGACTCGCTTAAACAATATGTGGAATTACAGTTTACAATTCAGTATTGGAATGCACCTCAGCTCTTTGTTCAGAAGAAATGGTCCTGAAGAGATGTGTCCCCTCCAGAACAGCTGTACCTCCCTTGCTGCGACATCACGTAGAGGTGTTACTATTTTCCTGACATGTCGATCACAGAGCGTAGACCCACGCAGACATGACAGGACACCCGGCCCGGACCAACTACTGTATCCTTTGACACCTCCGGGGTTGACAACCCAGGAGAGTTAAAAGCATTCTTCAGTAACAATATGGACAGGGGGGAAGAACTCTTTTGTTTAGTCTATTTTTAGCAACCAGTAGGATCCTTCAGTGGTGTTCCACGCTCACAGATCCTTTATAATTTAATGAGGGAGGGGGCGGCCCTCAGAGATTTATGGCCGCCGTCTTTAGGCTGCACTGGCCGCTCGGCCTATTGATCTAAGATGTATGTTTGTTTACTGGTCAGTAAAGCTCTCTCCTTCATGTTCCACAACCTTACTTCAGTATATTGCCTAGATTTCATTTTTTTTTTTTAATCAAATGAAATCCCTGTCTGACACTGATTATTTTGCTCCCCATTCACCCTGACAGAGGCATTGGGCAGTAGTGATATTCAGCATACAATAAATGGTACAGTACTAAAAACACCTTTAATTTAAAGAGCATGGTGTATGTAGAGGTTGCTATACCTTTACATTTTTACATTTATAACGCACTCCCATTCTTTATAGTTTGTTAGCACTACTGTATCAACAGAGACTATGGCCAGGAGGCAAATAGTCATGTTGTCCTCATGTCATGTATGTTTCACTATTCTGTGAGGGGAGCACTGATCCACAGTGCTTCTACTGGAAAACACAAGGAATAATGAATGTATTGATTAGCTTCCGCAGGGCTAGTGAAGATGTTAAAATGTTATCAATGTAAAATATTATGCTGTGATTAGTAAAGTAAATGAGTGTATCTACAGTAAATACTTTAGTTTACATAACAATACATTGGTTATTAAATGTGAATTGACGTGAACAAATTAATGATTTTTATATAATTCCTAATAAGATCATCATGTAGATGTTTAACCAAATGGAACTGGATTGGATTATGGCCTGCCTGGGCCATTTCAGGATAAACAGTCTTGTTGGAATATAATTTCCACAAGGCACCCTGTATTAGATATTATTTTCCTCAACACTGACATTTTCTGCACCAAGGGAATGAGGGGAATGTCAAATCCTCTCTGTCGAAATAATGGTCACATTAGAAGGCATCTCAAAGCAGTTGTGTATGTGCGAGTAGTACAGTATCTGTGGGTATGCTGCTTGCCTGTAGCATCATGTACTCACATTAGAGGTTAGAGAAGGCTTTAATTGCATTAGAGATTTCCATTGATGGTTTAATCTTCTGTGATGTAAATACAAACTGCAGTCAGTCACCTACTGTAATGCACATGATGATGATGATGAAGATGTAATGAAAGTGAAAAGAACATGAATAAATAAATACAATAAATAAATAATAACAAGTGTGGTGTCTTTGGCTATTTGCTTCTGCAACACAACATAATAAAATGCCACTATAGCCTGGTTTGGTTTGTTGCCAAAAGGAAAGTGAATGAAAATAACTGGAATCTCTGCCCTCTTCCTTATGAAACTCCTTCTGTTCAGTAGGATTTGTTGTGCTTTATTCCACAGGCGAAGGGCATTTGACAGAGGGAGGTTCATTCCAATGGGAAACTGCAGTGTCAGCGGTACTGATGATCACAGCTTCCTCCCCTTCTGCTGCTCTTCATTAAAGTGGCTAATGTGGAGAAAGAAAACATTCTCTATGCACCTATTTGAATGATTGAGATTTTAAGATACTGTTTTGAACCAGATGAATAAGATGATTAGCCTCAGATTTACATGTAAATTAAACATTTTCCTCAGCATTGATTTATTTGCCTTCATCTATTGACTGTTTGCACCCTACTAAGCAGACAGGACGAGCTTTAAAGACTCATTGATTGAGAAGAATCAGGTTTAGAGAATGAAGGACTAATGGGTGATTTTATAGACGCACACCGTTTTCCTGATTCTCCAGTCTGTCACCCTCATGCTCTCCTTGATGACACACTCATGCTCTCCTTGAAGACATCTGCACCATTCCAACGGATAGCGATAGGTGAGTAGAGCAATCCTCATGGTGGTTGATAGATGTTGTAAATCAGACGGAGAGCTTTTGTTCTCCACAGGTCTCCAGCCATCAGTCCAGAAAGTGACCATGCAATTAGTAAACTCTCAGGGCATTTTGCCTGTAACGTATGCTTTAGCCTTCGTGTCACTGGGAATAACTTGAAGCAGCCTGTCAACACAAATCACAGCGAAACTGTAAACATATAAGAAGTGATGGCTCATTACAGTAATGAAGGGTAATAGGGGAAAGGTGTTCTGGCTGTTGGGTGACAGACTTGATCATTATCAAGGAGGGCTCTCGACAAAACAGTACAATAGCATTGTTAAGCAAAGGGATGCTTTCTTCTTATACAGTAGTCTATTGTAGCTTACAGCCCTCCACAAGGTCAGTTGTGAGATTGTATTCTCAGAATGGATTTAGTCTACAAATTAGTGGCTCTGTGTACTGAAAGGGCATCACGTCAATGTACAGGCATATGTAGGCACGGGTGTGGTGAGAGATTATTGATGTTCTTCTAAAACTTAATTGAATGCTCAAACAGACTGGCAATTGCATTTGTATTGCTATAATGATAGGCATAACTCAAGTTCACCTCGTAATTGCAGCGGCAGTAACAATTGTGCTATCATTAGCTATTGTCGACAGTTTTGCATTTTGATTTGTGCAGTATTTAGTTAGTAGTTTTATGCACACATACAGTATACTATTTGTTTACAGTAGAGGCCTATTGTATCTAGAGCATATGCATGAAGGGTATGGAAAGGGGTTGGTGTTTCTAATTCAACAAGCCATGCATGGATCACTGTTTATTTCCCAAGCTGCCATGACACTTTAATCTACCTTACAGCCAACATTATCCTTTCATGCAAAAACACATTCTTCTACGATTCTACTGTAAAAGGGTAAAAATAACTGTCGTGGAGACACAAGGAATCTCCTTTCTAATATTATCAGCATCAATGTAATTCATGGGTATACTGTATATCATATACTTATTAACTTAATAGAGGTATACATGGATGAAATACCCATGTATACCTAATATAGAGCAACCCCTTTTTGAGGCTTGATGTGACATCGTAAGGAGTGAAGCATAGTTTCTCTGAAAAGCCTTGCTAAGAAAAAATGACAAAATAATAATTTTAACAAAACTTTCAGGTGATTACTGATTTCTCAGCACTGTGAACTCAATATTGACCGCATAGGGATTTCTATCTGAAACAGCCAATCGTGCGTCAGTGAATCCCACTTACTGTGGTGAAATATCAGCCATGCTACACAAATACGTTGCCCTCACAGGGAAATGTGAAGAGTGACACTTTCTCTGAATGTGACATACACAAACAAATACCAAAGGTTAGCAGTAAGTCACATTTGGACATACCTGCTCAAAAATATGCTGCCACCATTTTTTGCTGTAAGAGGTGTACCATTTGGACTGCTTATCATACTCAGTGGGTATCTGTTCATCATGCTGTGAGGACCGCTGCAGGTGATTAACATCTAGACATTTAAACAAATTAATCAATAGATCATCTGTTCATTCACAAAGTGGCTGAAACAGTCATTTGGTCTTCATTCATCATTTATATTTCAGAGAGATAGACAGAGAGCTAGTGAGAGAGATGGATAGAGAGATTATACACATCAATATACAAAATCTAAATCAGTATACTCACATACTTCTTGATGAAATCAGGATTTAACATCCCTGTGGTATTGGCCTACTACTCACTGGCCAGCAGAGCAGAGGTGGGTTTGTGTCTATCTTAATTCTGACATGGCTTCCTCACAACCAAGTGTATTCATGGCCTTTCTGATCTTTCCGTATCTGTGTACCTTCCACATGCTGAGCTATTCGTCTGGCCGGTGTGATGTCATATCTGGGCATGGCTTGAGAACTCGGTGACAACAAACGGCTGTGGCCTAAACTGTTTCACATGTAGGCTATTCACATAACTTTTTCAAAGTCTCTGTTTATAATTTTTTATTATTATGCTGAATTAGGCTATTTGGTATATATTCATATTATGATGAGCTCCCAGGCGATGTCAAGAAGCATTAACTGATTTGGACCACATATAAAAAAACAAATAGTTTTTTCACTGAGTTGTCTTACTAAGCAATCACCCAACGACACTTCAGGGCGTTCGCTGACCAGACGAATAAGCTACACTTTAGGCAGGTCATAGATAGAGTTCTGTGGTACAGCTACAGGTGAAGAGAAGCACATGCAGCTAACCTATTGTGTCATGAGAATCACTTGGCACCCTGGGAATTGAGAACCTTGCTTGATATGCAGGTTTTACAATCACACAGGTAATGAATGTGATAATGGGTAGTCGGAAAGTAGCGCATGCTTTGGGAACTTCCACATTTTAATTGAGAGAAAGGCTCAAGGCTCAAGAGAGAGAGAGAGGCAAAGAAATACAATTAAATAAATAAAAAAAGCTTATCCTCTGAGATGACACTAATTAGATTTTATCTGATTAAAATATAAACACTACACAACCACCAAGTGATATTAACTGGCAAACAGTTGCTATATGCATTATCAAACTAGAATTTATTCCATTAGTATTCTGAAATCTTTATTATCAAGTATATATTACATTACAATCACCCCCAGCTCTTTTACAATACATGCTTCTGTTATAGAAACATAATATATTAATACCAAACAATACGCACATTCATATTGTCATAGTGTACGTGGTACCTGCTTATAACTCTCTAGTCTCATATATAGCAAATATTACACTATTTAGCTATTATGGCTTCTGAATGCTAAAGAAACACTGAGAAATTGCATTTATAAGCAGTGTATAAATTACCATATTGCCTGATAATGTCAGGTTCAAACTGACTTATCTTATCTTATCTTATAGAATAATATGGATTCTATCAGCACATCGGTATTAAGTAGTAAAAACAACTTAAAACAGAGTAATACTTGTCTTATGGCTTCTATGAGCACATCGGTATTAAGTAGTAAAAACAACTTAAAACAAATGTCGCTCATATTCCCATAGTGCTCAATGCCAGAGGCGTCATTGTTAGTGAATGCATGCACAACATAATATTTATAAAGCAAGGTAGTTTCAGATGTTATGTGACGTACCCCGCAGGGATCCCTACCATTTACGCATGGCTGAACTGGCATGCGTGGGCGGCAGTCTTCCTAACCAGGATCATTGGATAACACAAGAGGAATGTTATAGTTATTTACAGGATACATATTTGCTATGCTAAACAACAAACGTTAGCGAATCAACAGCGAAGCGCTTCTACTACAGTAAAATTTGATCTCCTTCTCAGCGCTGTATGCAATCGCTGCTGTTACATTCAATTTCAAACACAGGTTCTGGATTCTGACCTAACCTAACCTAAAGCTAACTGATTTGCGGGCCCATAATTAATTCATTGACTCAGTGACAGTCATGCAGTCTTGTGTGTGTTATGCATCTCCCCTAGCACATATAAGTAAAACCTGCATTTGTGGGTACAGTACAAATGTACAGCTATATGCCGCCGCCATGAATTACATGCATAGAAGAGAGTATAGCACTGCGGTTTTCGTCTCAGAAGTAATCTGACAGCTATTAATTAGTATCAAAAAAGATATTAATTA
>JAOEGT010011029.1:0-10949 GCA_025447795.1 Speoplatyrhinus poulsoni
ACTGCCATCTTACTCACAAATCACAAGACAATGATTCACGACAAGACAGTGCTCACTGAAAAGCTGAAAGCACACACACACACACGCAAACAAACAAACTACACACCCACACACACACACACACACAAACAAACAAACTGCACACACAAACTACACGCACACAAACAAACTGCACACACACACATAACCTCACAATGCCAAAAGAGGAGTGGCTTGGCTTTGGCTCAATACAGCTTCCTAATGTGAGCTGCCTCTTGCTATTAGTAAGACATATGTGCTTCGACTACAGATACTGGCTGTAACTAGAGAAATTGAAACAAAACACTCTGGCGTAGGAAACCTCCACACAGCCAGAGGGGAGGAAATACTACTTTTGGTCCATTAAAACACACCTCCTTGAACTGAATCCCAGAAAGAAACAAGTGTGGCTGTTTTGAAGAGCCGGTCACTGCACTCTGTTCTGTCCTACGTTTTAGGGTCAAAGTTCAAGCTGCTCCACCACCACATTTTGTTTGTTAGAAATGAGAGCAGTCAAGCACCGATCAACATATTTATGATGGTCCTCTTTATATCTCACAACAAATCAAAATTCACCTGTTATTTATACATCTACAATATAAATTAAATTAAATATATATAGTTGCCTATAGGGCCACTTCATTCAAAGCTAATCTAGCCTAACAGAAAAACAATAAACTAAAAAAATATCCTTAAAGCTATAGTAAGCAATTGCACTGTCAAATTCACACTAGGCTCTATCTCATTGGTATGCTGGTTGCCTGTTCTTTGTGATGGGTAACATTGGATGTTTGTAGCCTATACAGCCCTGCCTCTGTAAACAGTAACACTAACAATATGGTGCAGGTTGCACCACACAACAAACACATATCCTAGCCTTTGCCATGTGTTTTCAGTGTGTGGTGGTCAGAGCTTCTGACAGAAGCAAGAGGTTATTTTGTTTTGATCGACAAGCTTTCCAGAATGATTAACTTACATAGGCTATGTCACGAAAACTTTCATTAGCAGGAGCCCTCACTGGTAACCAGACCATATTTACTTTGTGAATGTGTGAATATGGTCTGGCCAAGTGTTAACAGTTGTTTCCCCCTACTGGGGTTATACCTCAGGTTAATTTTGAATCGATTGGACATTAACCAATCGGCATAGCTACTGTTTCGACCGCCTCATCTAACTCTACCACCATTTCTAAACATGCTTGACTTCAACGTCATCTCACTACCCAACCCTGATTGGTCCGCCAGCAGGGTGGCTGTGCAAATAAGAACACGGTTTCCAGACTTTAATCTGAAATAAATTGACCTGACAGCAAAACTCGGGCGGCGCCAGGCTAATAATAATATAGCAACCATCAACATTACAACAGTCAACTCACCTGTACGAGCTTCCACCGGTAATGTCCTCCTTGATCTGTCTGTTAAGGGCGTCCACTGCCGCCCTGCCGCTGCCCTCCGGTTCTCCGATCACATTTATCATCACTTTCTTCTCACCTTCCACTTTCTTGGTCGGCCTCTTTTTCCTCCCTACTTGCAGAATGTCTTTCTCTTGCATCTTGTCGGCTATAGCGCCTTTCTCCACATCGCTCTCCGCCTCTCCCGTCAACGCGTGTTTTCGTTGCAGCCTGGACCGGTCCGGGACTCGGTCGTTGACGACGGAGATGGACGGGGTTGGTTTGGGGATCCAGGGATGGTCGTGACTTTTCTGTATGGGCCAGGGCTGGAAATCCTTCTGGTACTGCGTCTCTGTATTAAAAGGCGTCTCTGGACCGTGGTACTCGCTCTTGGGTTTACAGCTGGGTTCTGGGCGCACTTTCCAGTGCTTAAAGTCTTGTCGCATCACCGAGCTGCACACTCGCTCCTCGGAGACGCTCCTCCGGGGCGCGCCAGATGGTTGCGTTTCTATGGCGACCCGGGAGGTGTGATGCGGCTGTTTGGGATGGAGCTGCGGTTGCAGCTGGACGCGCTGCATCTCGGAGACATCCGTATACTTGGTGTACACCAAAGGCACCGCAATGTCAGCCTTGTCCAGCTGGTTCCAGAAGCGGGCCATGCAACACGCCCTGGTGATACAGGGCCAAGCCATGATGGAAGAATGCTTTCCTCCGTAAGTCCAAACGAATACGTTTCAGCTAATTCTCACCTGATGTTCCCGTAGGCCCCCTGAATCCTAAAATGAACAGATGTGGGGAGTGAGGTGTCGCCTATTCTTACTGCTGCATCGAGCAGTGCGCTCCAATTTTCTCACACAAAGTATTCAGATAAATCCCCGATGCGCTCATTAACGGACATCATCAAATAACGCCCGACTGTCCATTTTCCGTGTTTTGTTTTTATATTACCCGTTCGTTCACCTCTATCGATCCGTGCCGTCGTGTATCTCCATCAAACTGCAACGAAAAATGGCCACGCCCTCCTACTCGGTATCCTACTGTAGACGCTTCACTGTTGTAGCGAAGAGGAGAGGAGATCTGCTGGCTCCGCCGTCATTACGCATGCGTCTCGAGGAGGCGGGGCATACGATCACACCATCCTTTGCTTCTGCTTTGACATTTACAAACGACTTTGACCTGCAGGTCATAATAAAAACATAGCCTATCATTATGAGATGAACATGAATATCTCATCAAGTATATGAGACAAACCTACATTATAGGCTATACATATATTGTATTACAGATCCAAATGCATAATCTGTTTGAGGTCTGCTAGTGAATAAATGTCCGTGTGCCCTTGGGTGTGCAATGGCATAGCAGGCAGATAACAGTTGGAGAGTTGGAGGACTTGGTCAAAATTTAATAATACAATCTCATCTGAATAATGGCATATCCACATCATTGGATGGATTTGCATGCAGTCAATATTCTAATATTTTATGTAATATTCAGTGTTTTCGCAGGTGACATATTGACATTAAGTATCAATTTTTAAAAATAGAAAACATGAATATATATATTAATACAAAACCTGCAAAACATGTTCCTTTAGAACCAATCTAACTGTAACCATTTTTGAACACATTTCATCGACCTGTTATTATACTGTGTAAAGTCTGCATGTTTCTGTCTTTTAGGAAAATAGAAGGTAGTAAGGCAGAAATAGATCAAGAGAGAGGGTGAGAATGCCGTTGGTGTAACAGGCAATCTTTACAGGCCTATGTGTGGATTCATTATCAATTTATCACCTTATTACAGTAATGACCTTGTAGATCACACCAGCTATAGGCCAAAATATGGCAACGCGCCTTATTGCTTGAGCACAAAAATAAGCTCAAGGAACTTTGGATGAAAGGAAAATTGCATCATATGAAATCATCACAAACCCTCAACAAATTTAATAATTCATGGGTGAGTCACAAAATTAATTTAGATTTGGTACCCATGCATATTCAGGGTTTTACTGTGCTAGTAGGATATAAACTTACATTAGCATATAATGACTTCTTTGAGGTTCACACCAATGTAGCTGCAAGCAGCCTTCAAGCAGCTTAAAAGCTTATACTAGCAGAGTCAAAGGTCTGATGCAGGAGATAGGGATTAACTAATCAAAGCTTAAATTGAGCAACCGAGATAAGATCCAAATATGTATGTGATGGTTGATAGACGAGAGAGAGAGAGAGAGAGAGAGACAGACAGACTTTGGACCTTCTTTACTTGCTCTGCTTCTCAGCCACCTGTCTCTTTGGCTATTCCCTCTTCCATGTGCAAACATGAAGATTGATTTTGCCCCCAGGAACTTGCCCATGCAGAGAAGACTGCAGACCACCGCTGTGCTGTGGTGGGTCTACTGCTTCCTGGGCCTCGGTGAGTATGTTTGTGTCTGTAGTTAATCCACTGAGCTTTGTTCATTGTGTGGCGGTGGACATACCGTATTGCGGGGCGCAACAAGAGATCACAATGTCACTGGTTTGAATCCGAGTTCCACTCTTCCTGAGTGTCTCTGAGCAAGGCGCCTGACCTTACTTTCTCCTGTAAGGTCAGGTGAATGACACCTTACATGGCTGACACACCACCATCCTGTACGGTGCTTTGAGTGGCCGAAAGGTTCGAAAAGTGCTATGAATGCAACCCATTTCTCACTAGAGATTTTACAGTATTATTCAGACCAGCGAGTGCAAGACCCTCCATTACCTTTTTGCTTCCCAAATACTCTCTACGTGCAGTATAACGTGTACACTATGGAGGAATGTCCATTTAAAATGTATTAGCAGCAAGGTAAGTGCTTGTGGTTTGTGCTGAAAATGCGGTTAATTGTGGCTGCTTATTTCTCCAGTTATCTTCTGCACATCACATTTTGATTAAAAAAACATAAATAGAAATGTAAGTGTCTGAAAAATCTGTTGTGATATCCTAATTGCAGCTGAGAGGGTGCTGATATCGGAGACATAAAACACTTAGATATTGCAGAAATGCTTTTAGAAGCCAAAATATCAAAGTAGTGAAAAAACTGCAAAAAGAGTGTTAACTAATTGTCCACAAACCTGTGTGACTATAGCGCCTCCTAAGGTTATTTTAGTATTATATTCTCTCTGTATAAATGTCTCTCTCCACAGCGCCTACTTGCATCTTCCTCTTCATCTACCTCCTGTTTACTCGCTATTGGCTGGTCAGCGTACTGTATACCCTCTGGTGGTTTCATGACTATGACACTCCCTGGCGGGGCGGCAACAGAGTGCCTTACCTGTGCGGCTTGAGAGCCTGGAACTACTTGAGGGACTACTTTCCCGTGAAGGTGAGATAACAACAGATGCTACAAGCTAAACCCTGGAGAGAATTCATGTTCATCACATCGGGGAGGAGGGAGGGTAATACAAACAAGGTCACGGAGGATAAGAAACTGTATGTCGTTGCAATCTCGTCCCTGATCTCTACTTACAAACTATAGCAGGCTGGAAGCCATATGGGACCCGGCACTCATAATGAGAATGCCACTACATTCGCTATATATCTCCCATTTGTATAGTATTCTCAGAAGTGTCCTATTCTAACAAATTGTTATGTTGTTTATTTGAAATGCAACAGGCCTTTGACAAAATAGGCATATTTGGGTCCCAGAAAAGCGCTATGTAAATGAAATGTTTTAATAATAAAATTAGCAGTGCTTAACGGTGCTAAAGCTGTGCTAAACTATCTCAAGGCAATTTCTACAATTGACTTAGACTTGACATTTAAGCCTATGAACATTTTAAGCATGCTGAGCTGAAATAATTAGGATTCATTGTCATAAAAAAGTCATAGTGAGAAGTTTTATGGATATAGTATATCAAAGGCTCAGTACATTAAGTCAATAAAAAGCATGGCTATGCAGGCTTATGTCCACCATGAGGACACTCTATAAACTAAACAATAGAATTTAAAATTGCATTAGAGTAAACCCTGCTGGTAAAAACAATAAGTGGAGTTGCTTTTCTTTTTGGAGAGGGTTTGAAAATGTAATACTATATCCATATATAAGTACATAGTGATGACGTTCCAGAAGTGTAAACTGAACATAGCGTGTCTCCTAATCATTCAATCACAACAGAAAAGTAGTTTCTCAGAATCCTGGGTCATTGACCCGGCCGCTGTCTCCATGCTGAATGCCACTGTGTCCATCTTTTGGTCATATAGGGGTACTGCAGATAGTTGTGAGTGGTTATTTGGCGTGAATGTCCCAAGCATAGTAAATCCTATGGAATGACACAAATATTTAAAAGCGTTTTCCCGGTATTGTATTTGAACAGAAGATCTATTGACAACATTGGCCCTATTCAATACACTTAAGACTTTGGACTGTTCTGATAAGCTAGAGAACACCAACATCAAAACAGTTCAAACATACAGTTTAGATAAGATGCCTGTGCATTATAATTAATAATTTGAATATCTTTCTGTTTCTGAAATAGGTATTTTATTAATAGGTATTACTTATTTTTTAAAGAAACATATATTTAACAACAAATGAAAATGTGTTCACCTTGGACAAAATAGACCTTGCTGAAAATGATATTCTCATGAGAATATTACCCACTGGAGACATACAGTAGGTCTATGTGTCCATGTGCTCATCAAAAAGAACTGAATGATTTGGCCTTCCAAATTCAAATGTTTTCAGATTTCCTGTGTCATGTGACCACTTGTATTCTGCTATTCGCAGAATAGCAGAATACAAGTGTTAGTGTGACATAACGAATGTTAGTGTGACATAACGAATCAATATGAGCAAGCGCAGGGAGGGGCCTTCAAAGTGACCAATGAGATCTTTAGATCCACCACCGCAGCTACAGCGACACACACTTTAACTGAAACCTACTGCGCTGACATTCCCGTGACCTTGGTTACATTTCTTGGTACCATGAATCACTCTCACTGATAGAAGGCGTGTTAAAATGTTTGTGAGCCTTTTACAGCATTGGACATTACAACATTCCTTTCTGTAGTCCACCGAGAATTAGCATGTGTGTTCAATGTAGGTGTCAAGTTGTATTTTAGAGGTAAATCCTAAAAAATACTTCCTGAAAAAATGCTCTAAATGTGTGCACAGGTGATACGTGAAATATTCTGGAAATTATTTATTTATTTATTTTAATAGCAGAAGGATCATTGATGTGTGTGTTCTTATAATGTACTGATTTTAACGGATACCAGGACAGGGATGGGTTCAATGATTAACCTTGTGAACCTGCCCAAAGGAGTCTTTTGACTATTTTGACTATCTAATCTCATTCTCTCCTGTAAACCTGTTTTGCTTTGTACAGTGACTCACTGTCATTAAAGTCACTAATGACAGGCTTGTTGCATCAATTCATCAATATGAGCTGAGCACGGCTTGTTGTACAGTGTCCCAGTGGATATGTGGATGGCATCATTGGCCTTTCTCTACGCATATCTATAGTCTGGGTCCCATATGTCTGGCCCTGTTCCTCTCAACTGATTGGTCAGCGCTAATCAGTGAAATGCATAATCTGTTAATTAACTAACTGCTGTTTTCATTTAATGATGCCGTGACAGTAAAGGGTTAAACGGGAATATAAACGGTTGATCCTTATGTGAAGAGATAAATCACAGAGGCTGACTGATATTGGTTGTGAGTGTAATTCTCTGGCCTTGAATTACCAATCTCAAACACTACAGTGGGAGCAAATATGTATTGACAAGAGGGCAGCTTATGCAAAACCAGTTATTATACTGTAGCAAATGACAAGTTGCTCTTGTGACCTGCAATTATTAAATGCAGTAGCTCTTGCACCTTTTATGTAGCCTTGCACTAGAAGTGATTATATTTGACGAGAAATACCCCCAACAAAATCATCCTTTAAAATGTTGCCAGTATAGCAGTTGGTTCATGTCATATTGATGCATTTAGACATATTGAGTTTCACAGTACATATTGACACAGAAGCTATAAGTACAAGGGGACCTCACATACGTACAGTAAAGTGCAAAGGTACATTCAGCAGTATTTGTCACTCATATACCCTGAAAATAGGAACCGAGTGACCACTATTGTGCCAGGTTTGGCGTATAAAGGCTTATGTGGAACATGCTTGTGTAAAGTGCGGCATGAAACTGCAAATACCTTAGGGTATGACCTTGCTTGGTTGGCTAGCAAAATGCGCCTCCGTACAGTTCCATTACAGTTTACTGTAGGGAAACACACAGTTTAATCCTGCTATTCCTTTGCCAGCTGATCAAGACGGCTGACCTAGATCCCAGGAAGAACTATGTCCTGGGCTTCCATCCTCACGGGGTGCTGGTAACCGGTGCCTTCACCAACTTCTGCACCCTTTCTACGGGCTTCAAGCAGCTGTTCCCTGGCCTTGACAGCTACCTGCTCATGCTGCCGCTGTGGTTTAGGTCACCGTTTTTCAGAGACTACATCATGCTAGTAGGTCAGCAATGGGTGCACACATACACACACGCACGCACGCACACACACACAAGCGCATATATACACAGTTACACACACGCGCATGCACACACACACACACACACAAGTGCATGTATACACAGTTACACACACACGCATGCACACACACACACAAGTGCATGTATACACAGTTACACACACACGATCACGCACACACACGTGCACAAGCACATACACACACACACACACACACCTACACACATACACACACACACAAGCGCATATAAATAGTTACACACGCACGAGCACGCACACACGTGCACAAGCACATACACACACACCTACACACGCAGGCGCACGCACACACACAAGCGCAGGTACACAGTTACACACACACGAGCACACACACACCTACACACACACAATGTGTCCGTACTGTAAACAGCAGCATCGCTATGTGTTTGTTTGCTCCAGGTTTGGTCTCATCAGACAAAAACAGTGCCAGATACCTGCTCAGCCGAAAAGGCGGCAACGCAGTTGTCATAGCAGTGGGAGGAGCTCCAGAGGCGCTCGACGCCCACCCTGGCACCTACAACGTGCTCCTGGCCAACAAGAAAGGCTTCATTAAGCTGGCCATGCAACATGGGTAAGACCAGAGAGGCACGGGCGATGGTAGAGGAAGGATTTTAACAGAGGGGGTTCAACGGACGGCACTTTGGTTTTTGGAAGGGGGTGGGGGGGTGGATTTTGCACCTTTTATGCAAACCAGAACGACCTAATGTTTCATGCAAGTCAGGGGAGGTATATGAATTTTGCCCTAATATTGCCCATTATTTCTCTCTAGGGGTGTTAACAGGGATTTTGATTAAGTAACAATAATTCCCAAGTACCTACGATCAATCTGAGGCTAGAATGGTGTTTCTGCAGCAAATTGTTTTGGGGTAAATTGATTGTTTGCTTCAGCCAGGCCATGCGCGATAGATTTAGCTGCCTGGGCGCTACTTATATCAGCCTTCACAGCAGAATGCCGTTGGTGACACGGCCACTTCAGAGACCGGAAGCATTACAGCGCTCCATCTTTGTCAATATTACAGGAATGTTGTGCAACGTACGAAATGAGTTGCCACTGTAAAATCTGATTGACTGCAGATTACGTTTTTGTGGCTACTTGATGTTGATTTTAAGAGCTTTATTCAAACACCTCATGTGATTTCATAATAAATTACAGTACACGGTCAGTTAACTTTGTCTACTACTGCAAAACAGTTATGGCACACACACACAGGATTCAAATGGCAATCAAGAGACAAACAATGTGTTCCACAGTGCCAGTCTGGTGCCAGTCTTCTCGTTCGGAGAGAATGAAGTGTTTTATCAGGTGCCAAATCCCCGGGGCACCTGGATCCGAATGATACAAGAACGCCTGCAAAGCATCATGGGTGTCTCCCTGCCCCTCTTCTACGCACGTGGTGTATTCCAGTACTCCTTTGGGCTCATGCCGTACCGAAAACCGATTACCACAGTGGGTGAGTGAAGAGACGTGCTGTTGGCTCACATGACATAAACATGCAGGCACAAACCTTGGCGTCGTTCCCCCTCTTCTCTTAGGAACATACGGTACCAATTTGCTCTGACTAAAGATCAAGTCATGCGCTTCCTTGCATTGCTACATCATGCTATTATTGGCCCAGTGATAAGGTAAACAAAACTACACCTCTGGACCCATAGCTTCTTCCCCCCACCATCGTCAACTTTTCCCCACTTCAATTTGCCCCTCAATTTCTGTGTTCCACATTTGAATAGCTAAACATCTAATTTTTATGTATTTTAATGTAAATAAAAAATAAATAAATAAATAAAACAAAAAAAATATATATATATATATATATATATATATTTGGCTCAAGGGAAGGTTAATAAAGTAGTCTAGCCAACATGCTGCAGCTCACCAATTCTTTTATTTGCTACTAAAGTTACCATTGGTTTATTTGGTGAGATATGGGAACAATATGTCAGGGATAAAGAGCATGAATCCACTGATCATAACACCAGGCACGCAATGCCTACTAAATGCTTTGCTAAATGTTTTCTAGTAACTTTATTAATTTCATTTATGTAAAACAAGACAAATTACCTTACTGTGTAATGCTACATTCTGCAATCAGCATTTTGTGTATTTCTCAAATAATCAACCATTTAGGAACCTTGACATTCAAGGGCTCTTAGAATTGCCCTACACCCCCCATTACCCTTACGGCTCCAGAGATTATGGTTTTCTATATAATTTAGCAGAAACGTTTATCTGAAGTGACTTAAAGGCAGGGTCAGTCATTAACTAACTACCTAACTAACTAACTAACTAATAACTTCAAGCTCAAATCAAACAGTATTGCTCCGCGGTCCTCCACGGTGGAAATGTATTGTGAAGCAAACCGTGGTGCTACGACTTTGTTGATACGAACAGTGTTCGTCACTTTGTTTATGCTCCAGTTTACTGAGCCAGGGCTGTGTAGAAGTATCAGATTATTTTTTCAACACACATAGAGAACGGTAACATAGCAAAACGCGATGAGATATTTATTGAATTTGACAAAACGTGTATTAGCTTACATTTAGCTTACAATAGCTGACTTTAACTTTAAGCATATGGCTCAGTGATGCTTAGCCTACAGGAAGGCCCTTACAGGTAACTCTTTTGGGCAACAACATTACATTCTCACTTTACTGAATATTTTCCAAACAAGCTGTTTATTTTGGCAGACATTTTGGTCAGATAAAGGGCGGGAAATGTCAGCATAACAACAGGTCAAAATGACAGAGAAAAAGTGATGAGATAGAGAGAAAAGCAGAGATGCATCTTTACGGGCCAGATTGCTTGTTACACAGAAGGGCTTAAGACAAACTGAAGCTCGGGAGATCAGGACGATATCATGAGGCTAGGGGGAGCAAGATAATTTATGTCTTTATCTTTATTGTTGGAATAAGGCTGTGCCTCCTCATCCAGTTCCACCGTGTTCGTTTATGGAGTTTAAGTAGGAGGAAACAATGTGACCAAGTTTAACAAAATCAGCTTTAATATAATAATAG
>JAOEGT010011072.1:0-10949 GCA_025447795.1 Speoplatyrhinus poulsoni
ACTAGGGTTGTTGGGCCTTTGACACGTTATGTTCTGTATGTCTATTGTAAAAATGTTGTCTGTATATTTATATATCTTAATTTTTATGTGAAGCATTGTGAAGCACTTAGTGATTTTATCTGTGAAAGGTGCTATATACATAAATTTTACTTACTTACTTACTTACTTCCTATTCTCTCTGTGTGCTGAACATATTATATGGTGTTTCTACACAGCCCTGGCTCTGTAAAAAAAAAACATAAACAAAAGTGGTGCAGACCGCACACAACAACATCCTAGTTTCCGCAACATGTTTCCAATGTGTGGTGCGGAGCTTCTGAGGGAGCACCCTATAACATTGAAGGAGGAGGTGTTTTTGATTAGATTTTAATTAAAATTTACCAAGCGTTCTTCATAATGACTTACTATACATTTAATTGTAAAAATCTATGTACATTTGGTAAATAAAACAAAGTACAAATGAGGAAATGTACGGACGAGCAGTATGAATTATTTTGTTTTTAATACATATTTTATGGTAGTTGTATGTCATATGTCATTTTTTGCATGACTCGTTATTTACAGTAAATGTATGTGAGAACTGTCTTTTTTAAACATACAGTCCAGCAAATCCGTGTAGGATAATATGAATGGGTAGCAGCACCGTTTAAGCATCAGAACCTCTGCCTTTTGTTTTAGGTCACTGATTGATTAACACAGCAAAATCAACATGTATGTTAAAATGTTGTTTTGGTTTGTTATAGTAAACATAATATAATTCTGATTAACTGAGAATACTGTATATGTACTGTGCTATATTACGGTATATTAAGGTTGTACTGTGGACACATTTTGATCCATATTATTTCACAACCAAGTTAATTAAGGGGAAAAAAACTTGCATATCAATCATACAAACTATCAAACCTGTAATTAAAACAGTTTGTCAAGGGCATAAGGTAATTGCGTGGAGGTATGATCTAAAGCATCAAACACAGCCGATAAATTTAGCCTCCCATATGTTACAAGCATCTGCCATTACCCCAGTGTTGGAGTGTGGGAAGGCTTGATCCTGTGGAAAGCGCTGTCGGAACAGCGGCAGTCAAGCGTGTTTGGAAATGCCAAAAATGATCTCTTGCTCTGCGCGAAGGGATGTTACCTCGCTGAAGTATAACATTCTACAGATACTGCAGTAGCTGTTGGATCTACAGTGGGGAAGATTGAGTGTGAGAGCAAAGCACTCTAATCTCCCTGTGTGTGTGTGTGTGTGTGTGTGTGTGCGTGCGTGACATGTAGTCTCAAAGCAAAGCCGCTACTCGCTATACCTGCAGTGCGGTATGATGGGAGATCAGCGAGCTGTCAGCTTCGCTAACAGGCCCGCCGTGGAACAAATCCACTGAAGGCGCATGAAGGCAAACAAAACTACCACACACACACACACACACAGATAGGCACACAAGTGCATACCTTTGGAAAAAATAGACCAAGAAAAGCATGTACAAATGCACAAATGTAAGCAGACGTACTTTCATGCTCGCTAATTTACAGTATATGTGTGCGCACACACGCGCGCTAGTATCAGCCCCTCACTGCTTTGAATGATGTTCTCTCCATCCGTCGAAGCACATCACAGGCAAGACAAAAGTGCGGCCCCTCCATCAAAGACCTCTCTAAATGAAATCATGTCTTCTCATCATTCAAAGCAAACATTTTCATAGCATGCTCCTTTCTGAAGAGTGGGTGAGAGGAGGTTCAAGTGAATATTGCTCGTACCTTTACGCTGGTTCTTTGAATGGGAGAAGTGCTAAGCAAAAGAAAAAAAGGATCTTGGTTCCTTGTGCCCAGTTTTCTCACAGAGCCAGAACATTGGTGTGTAGTGTTTGTATGAAATGGGATCCATACACGCTACGAGGCAAACCAATTGTTTCGGAAACTGGATGCATTAATTTAGATCTTCAATTAAAATGTGTTATTTTTCCAATGAAATTGTGTTTTAGTGACTTTTGCATAATTTTGCTTCGTATAAAAGTCAAATAATCTCACAGAACATTCTAAAGGAGTATTTGGTGTTTTGACTTGTTCAAATAATCATGCAGGGACAATATTAGTTTGTTATTTAGTTGACTGTTAGCATGCTAAGGTTTTACGAATGCAAGGGTTTGATAGCTCTTCTGTGAATTGTTCTTCTTAGTATTACTTAAAACCTTTAATATTTCAAAAGCACTGTAACAGACTGCAGTTTGTAGTGTAATCTCTGACAGAGAATCCCTCACCTGCAGCACTATCCTACACTATACTATACTCAGCAGAGCCCTGCAGAGGCCTTTAGAGGGGCATGTGCTTAAATTTGAAAAAGGGGCACAGGGATCAAGAGAGAAGAGCAACTAGCGTAACTTTCCAAACTATAGTATAGCCCATGGGCATAGATCTAGTTTGAACATTGGGGGGGACGTATAAAGCGGGGGTTCTCCCCCATAACATTTTGTGAATAAAACACTTAATTGTCTTCAGTCTGGTGAATTCTTATGGAACAATTTGTGCCTTTTCTGCATCAATGTAAAGAGGCCACAAGCAAACTGGTGAGAGACTGCTTTGTAACATAAATTAAACTCGCCACTTCTGGCGGAGATGCCGTCTCTGTGCTCAAATAGCTTTTAACTGTCACTTGTGTCACATCAGACATATTACAGTAACGTGTTTAACTTTTCCTTAGAACTAGTAGTTCTTACCATCCTCTTCACCATTATCAAACAGACTGATGCGCTGCTGCTGCTGTGACTTGTGTCCTTCGTTCAATGATGGATGGGTCCAACTTCCAGCCACTCTCAGCCATATGGGATTTTGTAACCAAAATGCAATATTATTAATTGTTAATATTTTTCTTGATAAGTGAAAACGAATTTAACGCCCTGTCAAAAATGTCACTATGGCCAAAGGGGCAGGTGCTTGACCACCTAAAGCCCCCCCTGCCCATGCCTGCTCCACAGGTATGATCATTTTAATGTTGTGACAGCCTGCCTGGCTACAAAAGGTAACAGGGCCTTCTCTGTTAGAGCCCACAATTATGGAAGCTCTACTAGAGGAGCTTTGGTCAGCATACTGTAGTTTGCTTTTTATCTTGTTTTATTGTTACTTGTGTATTCCACAGTTTTATTGTTGCTTTATTTTATACTGTTTAAAACAATGTGTAATATATACTTTGTAACTTGAAATGCTAAATAAAGTGTATTATTATTATTATTATTATTATTATACACAAATGCGTAGGCTGTGTGTTTATACTGTACAGGAATCTCGTCTAACTCCTCACTCCAAAGTGTCGAGGTGTCCTTGAGCAAGACATCTAACTGCTCCCGGTTGTTGGTCGCACCTTGCATGGCAGCCATCACATATGAATGTGTGTGTGAGTGTGTGAATGTGATGCTATACTGTGTAGCACGTTTGAGCGGCCTGAAGGTTACAAAAGTGCCATATACAGTATATATGCCGTCCATTTAGCATTTCATTTACAAAAATAAATTATATATATATATAAAATACAGTTTGTGAATACATGTTTTTGAATACAGTTGAATGCAACTGTGTTGATATCGTGGTTTAATGCTGTGCTGATATTTTATTACAGTGATATTCAAAATGATGTACTGTAGATACATAATTTTTCGCAAAGAAATTATATTGCATATATATAACAGTTACAACTGGCACCTGTGACTGCTTTTTTTTATTTCTTCAACATTACGCCTTAGCATAGTTCAAGTGTCACATAATTTACAAGGATTGGCATTTTACGGCGCGTGTTTTGACACGTTTGTCCCCAACAGGCGACAAAAACGCTCCCAGCGCCGTTTTCTGCGTCGGCATGTCGACGTGCAAATAATTTCATTTTCTGCTGGAGAGTCTCCAAATTGAATTAATCTGATCAAAGGTGCAGAACCACTCGGCGACTCTCCACCCCCCTTGCGTTTGAAGGACACATCCCCCCCCCCCCACCACCACCACAACCATCCATCCTCTTCGTCAGAGCGTCTGATTGTGAAATCTGTTGACAGACTTGACAGGCTCGCAAAAAAAACGTGGTAAGAGTTCATTATCGGAATTGTCGCCCCCCCCCATTCCTCCCCACTCACCCCCCCTCCCCCTTCCTCCCCTCACCTAAAGGTTATTCAGTCTCCTTCTCAAGTGAGGCAGCTCGTCCACAAAGTGACATGTTAATGGTTGATGTCGGGTGCCATACCGTGAAGCAAAGCTTGGGATAGTGTGTGTGTGTGTGTGTGTGTGTGCAGGGTGTTAGATGTTAACGGGGGCTACAGTATAGAAAATGATGCACTGTGAAATAATTGTAGACATGTTTTGGAAATGATCTCCATCTAATGATTGTTTGGGGTGGTGCGGGGGGGTGGGGTGGGGCTGATAGATAATGCTAGAACCTCCTGTCAGATGTGTCACTCAGGGGTTTACGTTCCTTGATTGAATTCTTCTTGTTTATCCCCCGCCTGCACATCACAGTACTTCTCTCTTATTAGTCCGGGCCGTCTTGGAAGATAGACAGCACATTGTGATTCGGGGTGAACGGAAATCGATGCTAATATACTATAGCGTGTTCAAAAACGAAAAAGAACAAAAAAAATGTGTTAACAAGGGACCATTCAAGACGAAGAAGAAAAAAAAAGTCTGCTTCTCCAACTTTCACATGAGAAAAGTGAGAGCATAAAACTTCCCCGTAATAAATGTGTGCTTCATTTTTAGGGGAACATCCTTTTCTCATTAAATTGCAATAAATTCGGCTCAGTCGTCTATATTTAGTGTGGTCCTGATCTTGGCTCAGAGATATGGACCTTCTAACTCATGACCCCCCAAGCCTTTCAGTTGTTTTGGCATGCTCCACATTTACTCCAAGACAAATTTTGTCCTAACTTACAATTGGGGAAAAGCCTTATTGTTGTTGTCCAAATCATCGTATCACACAATGGCCTGTCTCATAGAGACTGTTTCATAGAGAATACTTCAGCGGATTATATTTAAATGATGATATTAAAGACATAATGGCAGCAACGCTGCAACCACATTATTGGCGTGAGATTCTTCAAGAGCCGAACTTCATGACAGCTTTAGACATAACCAACCTCTTAATTAAGCTTAATATTGAATAATACATTAGGTAAGATTAGCAAAAATATCCCTGGAAAACAGTACACACAGTATACCACTGTACACTTAACATCACCTGATAGAACATGTAAATCTTGTAGATCTGGACAGTAAAAAAAAAATACAAATTGAACAGGTGTTAAATACAGCCATATATTTATTAATAAAACGGCCGGCCGGCTCCTATCTCTTTGCATGGACGGCAGTGTTATCACAGTGGTCTGTAAGTGAGGCCCATCTGAATGACCTCAAACGTCCTGGTCAGGATTCTACAGCTGTGGCGTGCGTGCGCCCTAACCACAACCTACCTTTGATCCTGTATTTATTTGTGCCGCCAGTCCCTCGAGTAATCTGGGTGAGAGGTCTTGTATGGTATGGCTATATGGATTCCTTCAGGTCCTCCTTCAGCATGGACGCATGGTAAACATCCTGTAAAATGTTATTTTCCTGTTAAAAATATAAATAAATATAAATAATAAGATAACTGGCCACAAGCAATCCCTGAGACTGTCTGCTTGAACACACATAAGAGGTCATTCTTGGAAGGAAGCCCCCGGATTGTGGAATGTTCTTTGGAACATGTAACTAAAGGATGCGTATTTGTTCCATCCCCTATCTGTATTTGAATGTGTATGGGGACCCTGTGTCCCTCCCAGAGCATTCCCAAGACACGCAGTGTTTCAACTTGACAGTTGAGCAAGCAACAACAGCCCCTCAACACTGCGTTGCCACATCTTCCTATCCCACCTCATAGGGTAAAGTAGCTCTCTGCAAGGAACACGGGAAAGAAGGAGAGAGGGAGAGGGTCCTTAAATCTAACAATTGGCATGGCGGACGGCTCCAGGCGTCAAGGCGCCACCTCAAATTCCCCGCTGCGGTCAGGAGCGATCATCCCACATGGCACTCATTTCTGGCTGAGAGACGTTCAGCGTGAGAGCCTCTCCCATTCCAGCGGTTGGGGAGATGCCTGAGCAATTGCGTGGGGACAATTAAGGAGGGTGGATCTCCCAGCTTTAGCAACGCCAGATCCTATAAATCGCCGACGGATGATCAAATGACAAACGGTTTCCGAGCTGAGGGGCTGAAACCTTAGCGCAGATAAAAATGAATAATTTACAGCTGGGGTGCCGTTGTTTATGTGATGCTGTTAGCTTTTGGAGGCATAGGGAGGAAAATATCCTAACCTTTCTCTGGTAATGACTGATATTACTGCCAAGTAAGCCAGAGGCTTTGTTGATAAAGTGGATTAAATTATATATTACTTTCATAATGGTCTGTGAAGTGCATTTCATTATGTGATGGTGTTTTCCCTGCAATTGAATCAGGGGAACTGGCAAAAAAAAACTTTTCCACAACAGGCCTGTAGAACTTTTGATTGTACAAATTGGAAACTCTCTTCTGGCAGTCCAACACCGGAATGTCCTTCCATGCAACACACCAGTAACCCATGCTAAAAACATGATTCTCCAAGAAGTACGTAATATACATCCTTAGCCAACTTGTTCTCATTTTTACTCATTTGTTTTTTTAAACTTTTATTTTGTTTTTGTTTTCTTGTGTTAATCTGAGATGCTTGTTGTCAAGAAATGTAAGCTTCTTTGACACATCTTATCTCTCCACATACAGTACAGTATGAACTTAATCTAAATGCCTAAAATGTAAATATGAGATGAGACATTTGCACTACTATTTGCAATTGTTAGTTCAGCCTTGTGACACTACATTGTAACTCAGAGCAATGGCGGTGATAGGTGTCACTGAAAAGACATTCACAGCCCCTTCAGAAATCCACTGGACAATGTGATGTGCATTGCGTGACCAGAGAGTCCCCGATCTGCTCAATTATTTTGGGCCTCGGTCACTGTTTTTCCCTACAGTAAACAAGACACGGATTGCCAAACTTGTATATTAGAGTGATGTCTCCCTAATGCCTGCCTTTGTGGAACCTCAAATTGATCAACTCTTGTCAGGACAAGGGGAGTGATTGCGTTGATGCCTGCCGTGACATCCTTTGATTGGCTGCGGCATGCGGCTAAATCTCCTAGCATGCCCGGTTGTAAAAAAGCAGTGGGGCTGAGGTGCAGTTCTGTGATGGGGGGGGCATTGTTTGGAAGGTGGAAAGCTGCAAGCGTTTCAGGCACCCAGTGAGGCATACTGGTCACGCTAATTCACCCGTGAATGTATGTACGGCTGTGTTTTAACAACATGTTTCAGTAGCGTAGCAGTAGCAGCGATGCACGGGACTATTTAAAACCCTGCTTGCGCTAAACAGGGGTTTTAGGGCTCATCATAAGTAGTAAAAATGTTTATAGGTGAAAAACTATTACAAGCACACCAAGGCCCCAATGGAGAAGGGGTAAAGATTATCAATTGATGGATGGACTACCACAAGTTTCTGCCTAGTATCCAAACCTAATATGTTCCAGTGTTGTGAATGCCATTGGGTAGAGCATGGCTCAATAATGGCTCAATACATAATTTTTTTCATGCAGGTCGATAGTTAGACCATGAATGAATTATATGTTATATATAAATTTATATATATATATATATATATATATATATATATATATATATGAATATGTATTTTTATAGTTTCTCACGTGGTCTTTTTATAAGCCTGTAGGACTTAATAAATAATCGCCATCATGTCTGGTCTCATCCTAAATGTGTATGGAAAGTCAACTAATTTGCTGATTTGAAATGTGCTCAGTTTAGCTGGAGACAGGGGGCTTACTTAACCTCTGAGCCTCTGAAATAGAGCCGCAGCATAATGAACACAATCAGTCTGCTTTTTCACAACATGACATCACCGCCAAAGTAAACCTGAGACGAGCAGATATCTGGTGTGCTAAGTGATAGATTTTAGCCAAAAAGACTAGCGATAATGATATGTTTGGCCAAAAGGCAATCTCAGTTTATATGAAGGAAAATAAGTTTAAACAAAGATTAAAATAGGCTTGGACTTCATGCAGTAGATCTGCAGTTTAATGTGAAACGTGAAGGCAAAATACATCTACTGTAACCACTTTCCAAGTCTTTTGTTTGTTGTTTGTTTCACAAGCCATTTGCCTATATATTTCCCAATTCTCTCGGTTCTCTCGATCTGAGGTCAGAACCTCTGCACATCCACATACATGTCTGTAAAATAAAGTGACAGCACCACAACTATTCAGTAATATGGAGCATTTGTGTTACCTTTCCAGAATTCCTGAGGGCTAAACTTAGTTGTTCCCCAAGAAGATAGCCTGCATATATAGTATACAGTTTCAATGGGACAATTTAATCTGTAAAGGAATATTTTCCAGTTATTGTGTAAGTGGGACCAGCGGTGCACGTAACTCCCAACAACATGCGCTTAACTCAGTAAAGCAATATGGTGTGAATGTGTGTCTTGGTGAGCATGTGAGTCTTTTTCAATGGAATAAGGCTCACACCAAGGTTTTAGAAAAACCTGTGAGAGTGCAAAAGAATAATGGGTGGTTGGGACAGATTAAACAATCACGGCAGTTCTCCAAATTGATGATTTTTATTTTGATATTTGTGTGTGTGTGTGTGTGTGAGAGAGAGAGAGAGAGAGAGAGAGAGAGAGAGAGAGAGAGAGAGCATGAAAGCAAGATTTAACACACATTTTGCAGTCATTTAAAAAAATTGTGCTTCAATGGTGAGATAATACAATAATTTAGAATTTCAATTTAAATTGCCTCTGCAATCACGACCACATGAAATTGGTTGAGTTCCAGTCTCAGTGGCTTGAACATTTGGGAAAGGCTGTATGAAGTTACAAAACCACATAGTAACAATTACCTTCAGGCAACAAATCTGAAGTGCACACTTTTGTTTAAAAAAACAAATAAATAAATAGAAATAACACTGTTTTATACAGTATATATAATCTGCAAGAGACCAGTGTGGGATTGTTGGCATATAATCAACATATAAAATCATGTGGACATTGCTTGCCTTACAAGATAAACACTTACATTTTTCCCTCTTGGATTTAACTGACGAAACCTCATATTATGCGACTTCTCCACTTTTGCTCTTGTCCTTTTTCGATGTGGCTCAGAAATCCCACTAAAATATTCAGGAGCTTTCCTCCAACCGTCATATTTTCTGTTTTATTGTGCTCAATATAAAGAGGAGCAATTATTTGATTTCAGAGTTATGAAAACATGAATGTTTGGAGAAAACAAGCAATTTAAGCTTTAATTGCTGTCGTTTTTCATGCTGTTGGCAAGGTACTTACCTCTTTGGAAGTTTTTTTTTTTTCTCTCGTAAAATTGCACATTCATATTCCTGAATGGAGATGAGAATTTCATTTTGTTTTATATTGGCATAATTGTAATGCACTGCGTGTACCTGCAAAACTAATTTATTCAGCTCTAATGCAAGTATATTGCGTTCAGTAAATGTGCTCATATGGTTCCTGTTCAATTAATACAGTAAATCTAATGGTTAACACACTTTACTTTGTGGTATTTGTTCATGTCTATCTGCTACAAACATTTAAAGGCGTGTGTTAGGATATGCTTCATGCCTTGCCAGATGACTACAGACACTACACACAAACGCTTACGCTCGGCCAGAGAATGCTATGCCTGGCCAATAAAGTATTGGATGAATTGGGAGTCCTGGGGGAGAATTCATGCTTGGTGGGTTTAGTTTGTTCGGGTGGACAAAATTGGCATTTAGCCCCCCTCCTTCTCGTCATATTCTTTGCTTTGTTTTCATGTTGTTTGCTGACAGCGTTTTCTAACTGACTCAGTGACTGTTTGCCTCTGTTTATCTAGAGGGGTGGGGAGGTATTCTTTGGAAGTGTGGACATTTTCGTGGTCGGAGAATCCTGTGTTTGCCCAAGTGATACATCTTGTAGTATCTTTTTTGTTTAATTAGGGGTTGTGAGATGTTACAGACCTCCACACATAACTTTAAGATCAGCGGTTCCAGATAGGAAAAGTTGGGCTGACGAATACCAGGGAAAAGCTGTTGTCCCCTGAGCAAGGCACAGAGGCCTCCAAAGGATACACTACAAGCCTAGAACAGCTTCTCGGGAGTGAGTATGCATAAAAACAGACACCTCTAATTCACATTTAATATCTGAATAAGCATTTTATCAAAACTGTAAAACACACAAACAGTAGTACCTATGCCTGTTTTTGTTTTTGCACACTAACATTCTCTTGCTCACGTGTCAGGGTACGACAGATGTGTCAACTTCATGTCAGAAGCGGTGGAAAGGCGGCCCCATTTCAACCATATAACTCTTTTGGGCTAAAATAAATCTTTGCGCTTCCCTTTGATTAGTGAGTCTTTGAAATGGTATGAAAACTGTGATTATGTTAGCAGTGGTCGGAGCCTGTGGTTGGAGCTGAACACTTACAGTGGGGGGAAACCAAAAGGAAATGAAGACAATGAGAAAAATAGGGAAGACTTGGGGAACTGAAGAGTGATGGAAGACAGAGAGAGAGAGAGAGAGAGAGAGAAAAGGGCTGTGGACAGACTATTGCAATACTCCTTTTGTACAGACAGTACGACGCCAGACCTATATTCCCCCCTGCCACACTTTTTTTCTGAGAAACGCTCAACCTTAACACAGTTCCCATGTAACTCCTGCCCTCTCCCCACTCTCTCTTTCTCTCCCCCCCCCTCTCTCTCTCTATCTCTCTCTCTCTCTCTCTGTCACTTTTCCCACTGCCAGCACGCTCCCACACATGTACGGGTTGGCGGGATGATTACAGTAAGGCAAACACACACGAAAAGCTCGGGGTTCAAAGGCGCTTGTTGCAATGTCGCACATGTTTTGTAAGTACGCATGG